>NDXB01003210.1:102383-126790 GCA_002631895.1 Agapornis roseicollis
CCCCCCCCACCCCCCCGCCATGGTATCATTGTGGAACTGAAAGAATCAAAACTTTTTCCATTGCTTGTCTCACTTGTTCAAAATAAATTAATTTGGTTTAGAACCAGTAGTTTTAATGATGAGATTTTTTTTTCTTATAAGGAAGTGATCTGTAAATAATGGATTTTGATGAAGTGTCACTGGAAAATATAAATTACACATCCCCATTTCAGAGGCAGAGTTTAGAGCAGACAGATTAAATCACAATAGCCTGCCAATTTCCTTCCTAGAGAAAATGATCTGCAGCAATCACTGGGAACCATAATTTTAAAACAAAAGACCATCTTTTCTGTTTTCCAATGAAAGGCTTAAGACAAAAAAATCAATCTTACTGGAGTCAAACTGCTGAAAGGATCATCAAGAACTGATAATAATAAATAAAGTTGCAGGTAGTAGCTCAGACCACTAGAGGGAAACAGTACCAGTACACACATGTACCATTCAGACTACGTATGACTTTTCCCCCTCTCAAATCTTTAACAGCAGAGAAGTGAAAGCATTCCCAATATTGCTGCCTGGTAATTAAAAAATTTAGCTTTTCTTTTTTTCATTATATGATTCCCAGCAAAGCAATCTTCTCTTCAGATGATAACATAACTTTATATTCTAGGATATCTCAAGATTTGTCAGTACAGAAATTTAGTGCCAACTCATGATCTAAACTGTGTTTTCTGCTCCTCTAATGGAGCCCATACAGAATACCCTGTGTTCCATCACAGTCTTTGCCACAAGGGTACAAAATCAAATGTGATGCAGAAACTTTAACACTCTTTTGGCTCCTGAACAATTAAATCTCAGCCCTACTGCTGCACAAATACAATACCTTACAGCTACTTTTCTTGTGGTCTATTAACATTTAGATTTCATAAAGAGACACTTGTGACAGCCACTGCACTTATCAAAAGATACATCCATGCTGATTTTAATGTCAAATGCCAAAAATGTCTGAATATGTTTTCTTGAAGGCTATTAAAACAAACACCACCTTTTTTGCTAAGAAACAAGCAGAATAAATTTTAACTTAAATGTTTTGTTTTTTTTTTTTTAATTTTTAATTGCTGAAAAATGGAAGCCTTCAAACACACTGCCTTTCAGCCATTAGCGGCAGGAAGATAAGAAATATATGTATTCTGGAACAAATAAGTCAAGCTAAGCAGAACTTGAAGCATTCCCTTCAGTACTAAACAAACCTATGCTTGTTTAGTAACACTGTAAATAAAGGCTAGTACAGGTGAAATTCCTGTCCCTTACTTTAGACAATTTTAATCTGATTAGCACTTTTTATTGCTAACCAAGAGAAGCAAATGCTTTTGGGACTCAATTTACCATGCATGGGACATCTATTTTTGGTTGAGATAAATCTCACCCTTCCTCATAAACAAAGAAATCGATATCTAATTTATGTTACCTATGCAGTCTTTCTCCCCCTTCTATGTTTTCTGAGCAAATGAAAACTCCAATTGGTATAGCCTACATCCTAAAACTTGTTTCTCAAGGAAACGGAAGTATACACATAAACATACCCTAGCAAGTGCTTCCTCAATGGTGATCATCTTCTCTTTGACCATCATCATGAGCTGGATCCGTTCTTCATCACTCATCGTGATCTCACTGGCTACGTATCCTACATCCTCTCCTGCAGGAAAAAGCACAGAGATTACAAGCATGTCAAAGAGGTCATGCACAGAGTGGCGTACTGGATTTTAGTGGATGATCTGAAGTATGTTCGCCATATGGATCTGTCCGGCCACAAAACAGAGGCTCCCCAGAGCAGGCTTATAAGATGATTTCAAAGGACTGAATGATTTGGAAGTAATCAAGCAAAAAAAGAAAGTAAATTAAGGCTAGAAGAGTCTCCTTTGACACTGAAAGCAAGAGAACATGACAAGGAGAAGTAAAAAGTGAGTGTCATCCACACAGTTATTGACCCTGAAAGACAAGAATCAAAACAGAAGATGCTAAGAAAAGTCCTGCTCTCAGCCCTGAGAAATACTGTAGTCACTGCCAGAGCGGATGGGAACCCTTTTCAGGAATGGTGTGCTGGCCCTTGTAGCTCTCTGCTGCAGACTGCCCATGTCCCTTTATCTATCCATGCTATCTAATCTAATCAGCCACTGTGCCAACATACGGTGCTGGATGTGTTTGGGCTCTTACCACCAGGACCTCTCCTTTTGGCATTTGCTTGGCATGTCAGTACGGACAACTAGAACTTTCCTTGAGAGAAAGCAAAGACCCACATTTAACTGAGAGTGTAAACGCAACCCCTTTTCAACCTCCTAAGTAGGCTTCTGTCATCTTCCACTATCCGTCTGAACGCAGACACAGTGATGTGGAGAAACATCTGTTTGCAACACAAGGATCTACCAGATACTCATGGGGAAACAGAAACTTTCTGCGTGAAGAGAAATACTTAAAGCAATGCACAGCTGCATCTTTTGGAGAAGAACTAGAGAAAGACACCTGACTGTTTAAGTGGCATCGATCCTACTTTGTATGAATCACCAGAAGCACTTTTACTACTCCTTTGTGTAATGTCTTGTACAATGAGAGGCCGGATTCAAAGTAACCAAATGCCAAAGAAAGAAGAAATGTCCAAGATCAGCACTTCTTTCATTAAGGCAGGATCAGGGGGGAAAAAAAAAGCATCTTGTTCATTTACAGATATTACATATAAATATATATTAACTGCATCACTTAGTGCATGTGCTACTACTGACAGTCAGGACTGAAGGCATCCCAGCCTCTTGTCTGCATGTCTGTAGTCTCACAAAATGTGACTCTTCTTTCTGAGCCCTGTCACAATGAACCAAACCTGTCATACTCCCAGATCCAACTGCCACACTGTTGCAAATGAATTTTTACTCATTTGTGATGCTGCCTCCTATTTTATATGGACAGGTTGTGTGTCACAAAACCAGATTTACCTTTTGATGTCTGCCTCATTAGTCCTTTCTGGTTCTTTCGGAAATTCTGCCAAAAAAACTTATTCTTCTTTTTCCAGTCTGCTTTCCCTAAAAGGAAAGTGGGGAGGGAGGGGGAGAGGAAAGGGAAAAAGAATTTCAGAAAGAAATATTAGTCAGTGAATGCTAGAAAATTTTCAAGCATTAAGCTGCATTTTCTATGGAAAAACAAGAATAAAAATAATTTTTTTTTTTTTTATTTTTCTTGATGTATTCTGTAGTATAACTATGCTGATGTAGCTCTTTCAGGGAAACACATGTTCTGTTATAATTGCCAATGCTATAGAGGACTGAGATAAGCCAGTAACTTACATATTTTGAATTATAAACAGAAAATATTTTACATTCATTTTGATATCTGTTGAGCTGTTAATGTCAAGTATGGAAGTGGTTTTGAAGTATTTCACCTGGAGTATTGTGTGCAGTTCTGGTGTCCTCAACATAAAAAGGACATGGAACTGTTGGAAGAAGTCCAGAGGAGGGCCACGAAGATGATCAGGGGGCTGGAGCATCTCCCATACAAAGACAGGCTAAGAAAGTTGGGACTGTTTAGCCTGGAGAAGAGAAGGCTGCGTGGAGACCTCATAGGGGGCCTATAGGGATGCTGGGGAGGGACTCTTCATTAGGGACTGTAGTGACAGGACAAGGGGTAATGGGTTCAAACTTAAACAGGAGAGGTTTAGATTGGATATAAGGAAGAAATTCTTTCCTGTAAGGATGGTGAGGCACTGGAATGGGTTGGCCAAGGAAGCTGTGAGTGCTCCATCCCTGGCAGTGTTCAAGGCCAGGTTGGACGAAGCCTTGGGTGGCATGGTTTAGTGTGAGGTGTCCCTGCCTATAGCAGGGGGGTTGGAACTGGATGATCTTAAGGTCCTTTTCAACCCTAACTACTCTATGATTCTATTCTATGATTCTATTTTGTAGTTTATTCTCTGTAAGTGCACCACAACTATGCAGCCTAAGCCAAAACTCAGATAACTGTTTTTCCAATATGTGTGTGCACTATGCTTATCTATACAGAAAAGAAATGCTTTCATTTTATATACGTATATATAAATGCACACACACAGGCACAGACGTATGCACAAACACACACATTCTACTAATTGGAATGAGAAATTGTATAAACCATCAGCTATATCTGACTCTTTGTATGCCTGGACTGTGGAAGGCTGGATCTCCAGGTCCATTACTGTCAGATCTGCGTATGGCTTCATGATCCAGCAGTAAATCATTTGTTCTAAAAAAGAAATAGTATCTGGCTCAACGTAGGGCATATAACTTTGTTTTGTGAAATAACCAGGCCACATGCTATAAAGTTTATGCCACCTGCAAGAGAAGATACTGTGCCTCATCTGGCAGAAATGCTACTGATAAACAGCTGCATCACCCCTCTGCTTTTGAAAAACTCAAAGGAACACAGTTTATACTGTGCCACCAACTTTCAGCATGTGAATATAATATTATGGATCCTGCCCCAGAAGACCTAGTGCTGGATTTACTGACTCTGAAACACAGCTCAAGTACAGACTGTGTGGAAATGTCCCTAGGAAAACATTAAAAAGAAACAAACAAAAAAACCCTCCCAGCTTTTCTTTTCCTCTCCAATGAGCAAAATAAAATTTGTATCAGCTCAACTAACATTAGGATAGCAGTATGAACTAATTATACTAAATTTAAAAAAGAAAACAGAATCCCAAAAAGTGAAAGACAATGGAAAACAAATACGTACTTAAGCGTACAAAATGGTTCAGAAACAAAGGAAAAGACTATGGCATGACATGAACAAAAAATAAAACCACCAGTTATTCACTGGTGGCAGTAATTTTCAGAATAGAAAAACGAGAAGGGTAGCAGTGATCTAACATGCCAACATTTGAAATTCAATACAAGTCAAAAGATGCATATTTATCACATGACAATGCTGGCTGGGCAGTCTCAGTGATCACTGAGACAGCCAGCATCAAACTTCAAGCTGCTGAAACTCACCTTCCCCACACACACAAATTCTGATGGCTTTTGCCAGCATTGTGTTTACTCAGCTCTTCACATCCCAGCACAATCAAAACTCAAAACCTATTTAAGTATTCCACAGGAGTATCTGATAAAATGAAATATACTGACCTACAGAGCCTTCTTCCGAACTTGATTTATGAATGGAGAGCCTAGGACAAAAAAGAGAAATGGACTTACTGATGCAGGCTTCTAGCATTTCATGGGAGCTGTCTGATTACAATAAATTATAGTTTCCAAACAACATATCATGGGATGTTTTCTCTTCCCCTTTCTTCTCAACACAGCAAGTGGGAAACAAAAACTGAACCCACTGGTCTGGCTACAGTAACCAAGTTCCCCTCTTACACATGCCTTTTGTGACCAGTGTAGAAAAATGCATACCAGCAGAAACCTACAGTTAAGGCAAAGTAGTCTAGGGATCTCTCAAAAAACCCCACTTTTCCACTTATTTTTCCCATTTCCACTTGTAAAACAGTAATATGGCTGCCTTAGAAACTGTAGCAACTGTGGGTTGCTGTATTTGTTTAGCTGTACAATGGTTTTCAGCCTATTTGATTTTTATCTGAACATGCTTTACAAATATGCACTCATTAACCTTTCAGAAGCCACTGTGTGGAACAGAGAAGCAGAGATTTAAAGACAAGGTACAGAAAGCTTGTGCAGATGCTATGAAGTGGGACCATAGATGACTGGAGACACAGCTTTTTCCCTAGTCCCTCCTGTGTGCTTTCCCACAAATGTGTAACTTCCTTCCTCAAAAGCTAGCAGAAGAGACTTGTTTTAACAGAACATGGACTTTGCAAACAACCCACTAAAACAGTAAGTAAATCTTTTGTTCTTGGTCTTTATATTCATTGAACCAGTTTTCCATAATGGATTCCACCTCAGTGCCAACAGTTCATTGTGGGATCTCTGATGAGACAACATCGCCCCGCTTCATTGCCTTTTTTTTCCTGTCTGTATAAAAGGAAGCTAATAGAAGCTACCAAATCTTGTGCTATTCTTTGAAGCCTTCCTATGGGAATCGCTATTTAACCATGCTGTGCCAACCCTGTGAAACAACTTCTGCCAGCTTCAATGGCTTTGCTGGAGGCTTCAAGTGCAAAGCATTACTGCAGCGCCTTTGCCGAGTGACTGGCCCTGCAACATGACAATGCCCTATTGTGCTGTGGCTGTACTGCAGCCATGCAGTGTGGAAACATGCATACTTCAGCATACCAAGAAGACCTCAAAGCTAAATCGTTCCTTGAACGGGACCACATCATGCCGTACTCCTGTACTGTCTACAGTGTTTGCATAGGCCCCTTGCGTTTTCTTAGACTCCCAGAAGAGGGCAATGAAGAGTTTTTGATCAATTCAGTAAAGCACTTGAAGGAAAATTTTAGTTCAGTCCAGTTCAGAAGATGTAAGCAATTAGTGGCCAACGTTTTGTGAGCATGAAAAACATGCTCATCAGTTTGCAAAGGCATCATTAAAGGAGAAATAAGACAGTATGAAGTTTCAGTTTGATTTACTAATTCATGTAGACAAGGAGGGTTTGGCACAGTGCCACTCTGAAATGTAAGCCCCTTCAACCTCGGACTGATTAGAAATTTAATCCAATATAAACTGCAAACTAATTGAAGCAACCAAATTTCAGATCTGTAGTGCACCAAGCGAAGGGAGACATTTAGTGTTTTCCTTACTCTTGAAGGGGAAAAGTTAATGATATAAGTGGTATGTCACCAAATGCTTAGTTTTTAAGAAGCCTGAATGACAAATGCAGGAGAAAAACACAAACCCCATGCTTTCTGGGTAGAAACTCTAGAAAAGCCAAAATCTGAAGACTTTCAACAAGGCCAGGCCTTCATCCAGACACTCAACAGTAAAATTGTCAGCAAATATTTTTTAAATAAAGGTAAATCAGATAAAAATTATGTGGACTTGTATATGGAGACAACCAAGCAAAAAGAAAGCCAAAGTCGGTTTGGAGCCGACCAAATGAATCCACTACATGTTCTGCTCCTCAGCACAGACCTCAATCAATCAGTTATTTTGTTAATCTTTAATGACTCAGTATCCATTAAATGCACCAAATCAGCATCCTGAGAAAATTATGTGTTAATGACCAGAATTCTGTCTCAGTAGTGAAATCAGACTCAAAGCAAAGAAGCAGCCTCTTATGTTCTTTAGCCTCTAAACCCATTTTAATCCCTTTCTCCTTTCACACAGTTGCCAACAATACAAGTAAGTAGCAGGTGTAGCAACAATGTTTGTGATGTGGACATCTGTTCACTGGGAATTAGCCTGAGGCAACCAACTCATCACACACTGGCCTCCAAGGAAGGGGAAGAGCAGTAGGAGCAAGCTTCTGACACGCCTGAGCTAAAGTGGGCAAGAAGAAAAGGATCCATAGCAAGCAGACCACCTTCTCATTTATAACCGATTTAAGAACTATGCTGAGTTTCATCAGAGTATGCAAATTTCAATTATCATTTCATGCATTCCCTGAAGAAGAAATCTTCCATGCCTCAGATGACCTTGAAAATGCTAACAGCTGGTCTGAAGAGATGGAAATGCCAACAGAACTTACCACATAGAGCCTGATATGGCACTTGCTTTTTAGTTCCACCAAACAACTCTGATGCTTAAAAATCCTCGGTGAAATCAATCAAGCATTTACTTCCTAGATGACTGGTGAAAAATTCCAGAGTACCTCAGAGTCACTGTATGTTTGATTTGCCAATTAAACTCCCTTACTCTGTTAAATCTGCAGCTAGCTCCTCTGTGAACGTGCACTGAAAGTGATTTGTGTTCTTCCATTCATAGACTGATAACTTGCACTGAAAGTTAATGATGCAGTGACACTTGGCAGAAGTTTCAGCACTGCGTGTCTGAAAGGGAGCCAAATGCCATTATTCCACCATGGAGGCCTTCATTTTTGTTGTAGTCTGATGTACAACTTCATTAGCAAGCTTTCACATGAAATGTACTCTGTCACAGCATATAGCAGAAGAAATGTATGGGTATATGTTCAGACAAGAAGGAAGATTTATGGCCAGAGGGAAGGAGTACTTTCTTATCAAACCATAATCTCTGGAAGTGTGCTGCAGAATGGGCCAAAACTTTAAGCCATTAATCTCACAAATTCAAATCCATTTCTAGGCTGATACTTTGGGCTTCTTGGAGACAAACTGATGAAATAAACAAATGGGGGGGGGGCAAAGTGTAATAGATAGTCTAAAAATGGAGCTACTTTTGGGAGTAAGCAAATATTACTGTCTTAGAGAGATGATGGGTTTCAGTGGGGTTTAGTAAATTACATCAGACCACTCAGTGATCAGTAATGCAAAATTTAGTAGCAACAGCCAGAGTGGAGACCAGGAAACCAGCTGCTTAGAAAAACAGGCTTAACAAAAATGAGTTTACATTCAACACTAAAACGTGCAAGTACACGAACAGGACTCACACAAAAGTCAGTCTTTCAAACACTGGAGTTTACAAATGACAGAGTATCTGGGGATAAACCAAGTGAAAACGGATGACTGAGATAAAACCCAACATGTTAATCCTAAAAGGCACAAGGATGGGAAATTCCAATGGCAGTATAAAGCATGAATACATATGGGAATAGCTGTACAACTGTCATTACTCAGGCTCAAGAAAGACGAATTCAAACCTGAAGCAGGAAAGAGAAAAACTGTTAGAACAGTCAGGGAACCAGAGAGCTTGTATTATGAGAGAAAGCTAGAAAAGTTGTGCCTGTTCAGTGTGTCCAAATTGAAAGCTGAAAAATTACTGCCTATTACTAAATCAGACACAGGAACAAGAAGACATAAGCTGGGTAAAAAAAAGAAAAAAAGGATTTAATATTTTCTAACTATTTCGACAAACTTCCAACCATAGGTAGAGAAGGGAGGGCAGCTTTACAAACTAACTGCTTTTGAGAGAGTTATTGAAAGACAGAGACCAGACAAAAAAGACCTGGACGTGACGACTGCCTCTGGAGGGCACTTCTGTCTTTCCTTTTGCAGCCTGTGGGTTTGTACAAACAATGGCAAAGCCAGGCATCCAAAACAGTCTTTGATTCTACCTTTCTATAAAGTGCTACAGTGGGGATGACCTTGCGATATACCTAAACAATCCCTTCCATTTATATATTAATCCTTGAATCCTGGAGATGGGCTCTAAAACATGGAGTGCAAAGAAGAACCAGTGCACACATTTGTATCACAAGCCAATTGTGAGTGTATCTAATTATTAAGACATGTTTTAACTAGGCTGCATTGAACTATTAGGCTACAGCTTTCCCTGCTAACTCTGGACTGATTCTGATCTCAGACAGAAAACACTGGGGCTTATCTCACATACAGAGCAGGTCAGTTTACAAGGGGCACAGTCATATGTGCCCTGAGATGTGAATGCACTGGTACACCCCTGAACTGGGAAAGGAAACAAATGACACCATGTGCTGCTTTCATGAATGTGCCTGTTGATTTTTGAAAGCTCATTATTCTCCAAACAGAACAAACATGGGAACTGAAAATGATGGGATTTCTGACGGGTTTTTGTGTCAACACTAAGTATTTTAAGTGCAGATGTGCTTTAACACATGGCCACATCTCATTTATGGACCATAAAACCCACAGGTGCACAGCACCATCTGATAATGAAACCACAACTATTATGATCTTCAACAAACTGATAGTGGCCCTCTTATTCCTTCCCAATCACTATTTATAACCCACTGAGGAAAATGCTTGGGATGGGATTTTCAATCTACAAACGTTATGCACATTCATAGTGGTGAATAAACTGATGCAAAAGTCCATGCTGGCTCTGCTGCAAAGCCATTTGGTTATCTATGTGCATTAGAAATGGCCCAGTCACATAATTAGTATGAAAAACTGACAGACTTGTAACTGCTCCTGACTGAATACAAGATAATTTATCTAACTGGAGCTGGCACAGAGAAGAAAACAGGACTTTGGTATTTTTATCAAATTTGCATGAACCTGAAGAGAAAGCAGGCCTGCAAGGCTCTGACCTTGCTGGCACCAGTGTGAAAAAGGGATGGAAAGTAAAGATGCTTCATTCAATTATCTTCTCATTAGGTTTCCATAGCAATGGCTCTTTAACCAGGTCAAAACTTTCTCAGTGGAAACAAACACTGAGCTACTTGTGGGCTATGCGTGCATACATGCATTTTCTACCACCACCAGAACGGAAGCCACCACGCCAGTGCCACAGGCTCTGGCAGCAGGCAGATGGGGCTACACCATGTATTTAGTAAGTGAATGGTAGGTCCCAGCCAGGAGGCAGATAATTGCCAGCTGAAAACTCAACACCAAAGAGCAGGGCCCAACATACTGCACGCAACACACCCCTGTTCTGCATGCATTGCTCACTACATGCTGTGTCGACTAGCTGCGACAAGTCGGACCTTCTTGTGAAAGGCGCCCTTCATGCTTCCTCGTACAAAATTAACCAGGCTTGGAATCTTCTTCCAGCTGCTCAAAGGCACACTGGTTTCCCTTCTCACGTGTCCGGGGTGGTGTTTGGCTGTCCTCTCACTCCCATTGTGTGGGTTATTGTGGGAGTTTCCTGCCCTACTTCTCTTGAGAAGGCTGTTTAAAGGCAGCATGAATAATTTGGCTTTGACTGAATCAGGCCTCAAACAAGTGAAAACACGGCTGTACACATTCACTGATTCTTTTTGATTCCTGCAAGCACGGGGTAAAAAAAAAAAAGTATTTTGAATGCAGACATCTCAAGAGCAAGCTCTTCTTTTTTTTCCAATATTTCCCTCCATTTTCAGCTACTCAAAGAAAACAATTTATTCAATTAGTATTTAAGTGCGGACTTTAGCATCCTCAGTTTGGAGACTGCTTGTTTTCTGCTTTCTTGTTCTCAGTTTCTGCCCCTCCCTGCCTCACATCCTCTGTCAACTCCACTCTCCTATTTCTTTATAGATGAGCTTACAAATACCTGCCAAAGTTAATGTGGACACCTTGAGAAGTTGNTCGGACTTTAGCATCCTGCTTGTTTTCTGCTTTCTTGTTCTCAGTTTCTGCCCCTCCCTGCCTCACATCCTCTGTCAACTCCACTCTCCTATTTCTTTATAGATGAGCTTACAAATACCTGCCAAAGTTAATGTGGACACCTTGAGAAGTTGCCAGAATCAAACATGATAAAATTTAAGCCCCTCATCCATGACCTGGAGGGATGATTTAATAACCTCCTGCATTCAAACCTGGACCTGCAGAAGATTAGAAAATCTAGTGTTAAAATTATGGCAAACACCAGTAGATCAGGGTACCAAAAGGGGCAGAACTGAGGCTTGCATAAAACCCTTCACAAAATGAAGCCTGCTTTTAAAGAGACTGCTGCTTTCACTGAAAATCACTGTGGAAGATGGGAACACTGAACTGCAGGGCCTCTTATAGCATTAGGGTGATTTGGAGTTCAAGTTTATACCACAGGACAGTGACCGACTATACTACAGCACATCCATTGCAGAAAATCCTTAAAAACAGATTCAGTCAAGAGTCCCTCCTGCAGAGACAACAGCGTGCAGATAGCAGCCACTTGTATTCTGGCCTCACTGGTTGCCTGCTAACAACCTCAGAGAAAGCTGTAATGCCCAAGCAGCCTACAGCTCCTTCTCTGATATTCCCAACAAGCCATCAGAGATCTGCCAAACTGCACGAACTCAGCATGTGAGGGGCTCAGTTTAAGATATACATCCTGCATGCACAGAGACATTCACTTGTGGGAGCAGCTGAATCAGGGAGTTAAGGACACAGCTGCCAGAGGCACAGCAGCTTCCCCATGCCAGGGGAATGCAAAGCCCCTGAGCAATGCTGCCCTGTGCTGCCAGCACCCCACACGTGCATGCTCTTCAGCAACTTCCGCTTGACAAGTCTGTTTCTGCTCAGCTCCCTGCTCTGGCAGAGTCTGGGATTTAGGTCCTGAGGAACACAGGGGTTGAGAACGCTTAACTGTGCTGTGCCGCAGGCTGAGAAGAACAGCCTGATGAATTGTGGTGCTAAATATGAAATATGACCATTTACTTGGTCAGGAGCATGCTTGAGCGGAACAGAGCAAGAAACAGCAGGTAATTCACACAGCAGGTGTCAATTCGTAATACCCACTTCCACATGAAGGTGGTGGAAACGCCTGCGAAACACCAGACACAGCCATAGTCATGTTACCTCATAAGGTTTGTTTTGTCCTTCCTTTCTCTAGCAGCTGCAAAGAAAAATGAGTATACAGGGGTGACTGTATCCCATCCTATCTGTATGCAGTGCTCTTGGGTCTCATCCACTTCCACCTCTTTCCAGGCAGTTCTCTGATATACCACATTTGAAACTTGCCCAGACACTGCTGGAGCAAATAGTGACAGCAAAGAGATCTATTTCCCAAGAGGGAAAACACACAACTTCCCCTCTGCAACATCCCCGGTTCTAAAAACAGGATGAGAGTCAGGATGCAGAAGCTTAAGTTCAGCGGACTAGGTTTAACCTGGATTTCCTGGCAAACATGCAAAGCTCATCAGTCTGTCATGTAGACTTGAATGGTCAAAAATGGGAACAGGCTAAAAGCTAGATTACATTGTTTTAAATGCTCTATTTACAATTATGAGAAAACCCTCTCAGTCCCCTGCCTGAGTAAACATCCTTGGGGTGTTGCCATCTCTTGGAAATAATAGGGATTGTATATACAATACATCCCAGGGTCAACATGGTATGGACCTAAAGAAGCCATACTAACTCCTAAGAACACATTTACTGTGTATTTGTTACACTAATAATCCTTCTAGCAAATTAGAAGTCAGTGTGTCTATATAGGAACACCTGCAGAGATTTTTATTTAAAATGAATACTATCAGTGTTCAAGATACTATTGCCACTTCACTGAAGACACACCAAGAATGTGCAAGGTTACACCAGCACCACAACTGACAGCAAGACTGCAGTTTAAATGATAGGAATCTTGAAAAGGGCAGAGGGAAATGAAATGTATTATTAAGAGAAGAAAGCTACAAACATCTCATTCCATGCTTTGTGCTATTTGCTAAATATTCTGTGATTCGGAAGCCTAACCAACTGCTTCAAATTTACACAAGCAACTCCAGTATAGCCAAAATAAAAAAAAATAAATCACAGTGATTGTGAGGCAAAGCTTGAACAAACATGACTTTGTTTTCTGCTGTTTACGAATAGCTTTTCAGGCCACATCAGTACCCTTGCTGCTATTCACATAAATCTTAGAGGCCTCTGCTACAGGGAAGATTTCTCTCTCTTTGTCAGAATCAATTGATGAAAACCATCTTTGGTAGAGCATTTATAATGCATAGAGCAGGTTCACATCTGCAGTATTCCATAGCTTCATCTAAATTAACAGGAACAGTGTTGTCAGCAATAGAGGAAGGTAGTATTGCTCCAAATGTCGTTTGGGGGAACAATGACCTGGAGTGACAAGCAACTCTTGCCTCCAGGCTTGTTTAACCCCTCTTTTGGCTCTTTCCAGGCACTACAGCTGCTCTTCTGTGTTAAGAGTGTATCACCCACTAGGCAGATACTTGTTGAGCAACTTGTTGGACTGAGGGCAGCAACTAATTTCACACTGGCTTTGAACAGACTGGGCAGAAGGGTTAGTTAGTTAGTTAAAGACTCAAAGCAAGACTGAACATACGCTGCCTGTCCACACAAACAGGGTTTTTTCCTACCACAGAGCACCAAGGCTAATCTGTTTTCAGTGCGGTGTACAGCGGAGGCTGTCAGGCTCTCTCTTCAGTTGGGCACCACAGAAAAGGAAAAATCAAAGCATGTTAAAACAAACATAGCTTCTTCCAGACTCCCTCAAAGGCTCTTTCTGTCTGGAATCTCTTAAATCTGGCAAAATTAAACAACTACCTAGGTGTGTTATTTTAAAACTTTAGACCTTGGTAGTGTTAGGCTGCAGGGTGTGCAGGCAGTCACACTGGGCAAGGGAGCTACCAAGGGCAACCATGTTCCATCCTGCCACTTGTTCTCTCCTCCCTATCCCAATATGGGTTTCAGCTTGAGACTGCTTTTACTTTCTGAAGCAACCCACGCAGAACATCAGACAAGAAACAACTCACTTCACCTTACCATGAGAAAATGTATTTTCAATATGCAGACATACAAGTTTTCTTGGGCAAGCTCTTAACTCAGGTTTTGGAAGAGTACTCACAACAACAGATTTTCCAGCTCCTGAAAACCTGGATGGCTATTTTGGCATAAATCTGTCCTTTTGCCCCCTGATCTCTTTGTGAATATCAGAAACTAATGCACATCTGCACTCAGTTTCAGGTTTGGCAAACTGGAGACTTCTCATAACAAAAGAAGTTTTGTAAAACATTTACCCTGGATCTTTCATGCAGCATGAGAGGGCCACAAAAGCAGCAACAGGACAAACTTTCCTGTCTCGTAGCATGCCCACACAGCATATTCAGACTAAAGCCATAAACTAAACACTGAACCCCAAACAACCCCCTAGGGCCAACACACTGCCCTCCCCTGAAAACCATTAAATTCAACATGTTAGTAGCAAGTAGAAATGTATTGGATATAATTGATGCGGTTGTTTTGTGCAGATCAATTTTATAAATTCTGCCTTCCTGGAAGAGGCATTCCCTGACAAGTTGGCTCTTCAAGCTACAGGGATGAAACCAGCATTGGCATGCAGGCTGCTACTCGTAAACACAGGCCTGTATAATTTCAGTTTTGAATAATATCTATGGTATTAAGTAGATATCATCAATTATTTTCAACACCTTCCCCTTGTTTCCTATTGCACAAATATTTTATACAACCTGTCCTGCACCAGTTTCACATATATGATCAAGCTCATCATGTACACCCTTCAACTGACAGACAAATCCTCAAAGACACATCCATTCTGGAAAGGTTCAAAAATCACAAATCCCTTCCAGGTGAAGCAAGGTAACAAGGCTGATTTCCTTTTCGTGAGGTAAATGGGCTCTTGCAGGGCAGAGTTGCTCAGAATATGTTTTTGTAGGGCAGCATCTTCTCACTCAGTTATTTATGGTACAACACCTACACAGACACACAATTTAGGAAGCTGGCTAGAACCTGCAAGAGGAGTTTATTCCCAGTTGTGTGCTGTTCTACTGCAAGATCTTTATCGCATTATTACCTGAGGAGGGATGATGACATTTACCCATGGGGAAGTGCTTTGAGACAGAGAGAAAAGTATTATGATTACAGGACAACCTTAGAGGCTTACTCCACAGAATACAGTTCTTATAATGTTCCCCATCCACTTGGCACTTCTGATCTCATTAGAATTTTATATAGGGAGTTATCCTTGTTTCAATATCTGAAGCACTGCTTTTAAACTCTAAGCCTTCTAGGCTTTCAATGTTAATAGCATGTAACATGGGTCCCATGATGGTATCCAAGGTAAAATCCACCTTATCTGCCCTCAGATGTTTTGAAAATGAGCATCTACCTCAAGCAAACCATCACTGTTTTCTCTGAGTAATGAAGGAACCTCTGAAAGATAATTTAATGCCTTCCAAGATCTTCAGCATGAACCAGCTTTCACACAATCCCACAGGAAGCCTTTAAGCAGCCATTCCCTACCATATAATTGACTCCTACATGGCCGGCACTCAGATGAGTCCCACACTTGCATGCACATATTGAGGTAGCACCCACCACAGCTACATCTGGGACTGACACTCCTATTTAACTAGCAACAGCAAGAGCAGTTATTTCTTACCACCTTTTACCTATTGCCATCCAGTGTTGAATCACTAGAAGATATGAAAACGTGGGATTATAAAACCTTACAAAAGCATGTCACATCATGACTGAATTCCATATACTCCCTCTGAATCAGGCCCTCTGGCACTACCCCATGAAGTGTAGACAATAGGAAATGCAGTGTCAGTTGTCTTCATGCACTGCTGCACGTTGCCCTTAGCAGTAGGGATCTGAGATCCTGCGATCAAAGAAAGGAGGCGCAGAAAACAAGCACACACATTGCAGCAGGAGGTGACAGTAAACAGAAACCCTCTCAGTCCTCACAGAGAGGTTTTTATGAAGGACTACTAAAATTAAAGCTCCTTTTAACTTAGTTTTAAATACTTCATTCCACTGGCACCTTCTTCAAAAGCAGAGCTACAAGCCCAGGAGTGCACAGGAAAAGAAAAGTGATTTAAGTTTGTAATTCTCCTTTCCCCTTGCCTATCTTTTCTTGGCTCCATTTAGGTCTAGTCACAGAAATTATTTTTTAAGCAGGCTTCATTTGCAGAGAACGTGAGATCAGGAATGTTGCTCAAAAATGACTGCCACTCATTTTGGTGAATGCACATCCCAAGCACTCATGGAGGGGAGAAAAGATAACTCCCTTGATCTAAATCCCCAAAACAACAAAAGGCCAAAAAGAGAATGAGATAAGGAACAGGTTCCAAAACAGGTTTCATTAATAGACGCATGATCTGAAATCTTGAAACACCAATGCAATCTAAAAGGAGTTTACTTAAGGGGGAAAGAAAACATATCATATTTCCCCTCTCCTCATGGACTTCACTTACTTTCTTTCAGTGTCAGGTGTTGATGCAGTACTGCTGAGACCAAGTGACTCCTGCAAGATAAGGCACGCAGTAGTGAGAGCAGACACAAGAGCAGCTTTTATCAATTTCATGCAGAATATCAAATTGAAGAACAAACAAACAAAAATGGATTGTCAAAATCAAAGTGTGTACCTCAATCTGGGATCGCAGCTGTAAAGATGTGGGACTGGCATCAGGTTTCTCCTAAAACAGAACAAATGTCAGGTTAATGAAATATCCAAATGTTAAAGAGAAGAAATATGCAAAGGAGAAAAAGGGTATAAGAAACAGGGTAACAGAACCTAGGACTACTTCTAACATTCAAATGGGAAACATAGAACTCTCCAGAAGGAAATACTTTAAGGACAAATTTTGAAATAGCCATTAAAACAGCTAATTCCATCTGTATCACTGGAGAATATAGAATAAGGTAAAACTGCCAGACTGAAATGATTCAAGACAAAATAGAAAGAGGAATGTATTATTTTCACTAGGTCATCACAAAATTTGTTAGGTAACAACAAGTGCAATTTGCCACAATTTACCTTCAGGAAGAACAAACAGGGAAAATCTGACATAAAAAGGGCATTCTCTGAGCTAAGAATACTGAGAGGATTCAGCCATATGTCAGCAAAGCCAGTTTCTCACACAGAAATTTGTCAACAGGATAGAGTTTAAATCGTCTTCCTTCAAACATCTAGGATATAACCATCTACCTCAGGACTTGGTTATCCAGGTTCCCTTTGCACTCAATGTACAGAGACAGGAACTCTTACAGAACTACTCACCTGATGGGTTTCAGCTGCCTCAAGTTAGATGAGGCAAGCCCCACTAGTGGTATGTAATTTAAGATTGCAAGCCAGCTGCCTAAAAGGCACATTCTACTAACAAGTCCAGCTGAAGCCAATGGGAAAACTCCAATTTGAATGGAGGAAGAAATCATAGTTGTCAGTACACTTTGTTGGTTGATCTGCATGTGAAACCACAGGGGAACCTACTTACAACTGTTTTATTCTCAGCCAGTCCTACCTCTAGTGAAGTTACTGCAAGTGAGTACTGTAACCAAAAAGCCATCATAGCTGAGAAAGCAACTACAGTAGCATACACACTTTAAAAAGATAAAAAAAAGAGGGCATGAATTTATTGCTCAGTTCTGGAAGTCTTTTGGTTTATGCATTCCTCAGCCTACATGCAAATCTCTTATCTCTGTGAAATTGTACTTCCTATGCCCTTTGTTTACAGAAAGGGTGACAAAATGTTCTTAAGATTTAATAGAAGAAAATTAGACACGATTTTCTGGAAATGAAGCCTTTTAATACTAAACAGGAAATTAGCACTGACTGCTATGAAGCAGTGTTGGATTAGCCCACCCAGAATGTCTGCAAGACCTGGAGTAGAGAGGAACCTACCCTGTCATCACTGGAGTGACTCAGCTTGCATTGCTGGCCACAACAGCCAGGAGGGCACAGGACAGCTTGCAGCCATGTGTTTGCTGCTATATGAGGTTGACACAGGGTCAGTGCCCTACTGGAGGATTTTGTCTGACCATGCATTTTCTGTGTATCTGCTTTTGCTGATTTTATAGTACAAAAAGGGAAATTAAATCCTTGAGTGGAAGCCAGCATGAAAAGCTGACCACATTCACTTACTGACAGATCCAACAACACTCCTCTAGTCAAGCAGAGCCTGGACCAAGCCCAGTGAAATTCCACAGATGCTCACAGATCAGTTCTACTGTAGCTTCTGAAATGATTAAGCAAAGTTACGTCTGAAAGATAGCCTGAGCACTGAAGGTCTTTTAGAGTTTATTTTGAAAGCAATCGTGCTTCCCAGAGACCTCCACCAGACACATTTTCAGCCTCTGCCGTGCTTCTGGAGAAGGTGAAGGGTAGCCCTGGGCAGAGACAGCACAGGTATGCAGTGTGCAGTGGAAACTACCTACAAGTCACAGGTCAGGATAAAGACATAAAAAAGACCTATACCTGTGACGACCACCTCAGCAAGTATTTGAAGGAATTAACCAGCTCAGTGAGTTTCTAGTGGCACAGATTAGTAAAAGTTCCTTTTGAGTCTCAAACCACAACCTCTGAACCATCCCCTTAGCTGTTTCAGTGAAGAGTGAAGCCTTTCTGCTCCATTACTCCTGCACATTCAAGCCACAGCTGACACATGCTAAATGATAACATCCTGCAGCAGCAGCAGCAAAATTCTGGATCAAAAAAATGAGCTTTGTGGGAAAAAATGGTTTAAAAAAATGGCATTTCAAGCAATAAATACTTCTGCACATGAAATAATGGTGAAAGTGTCTCAGTGCCTCAAACAGCAGTGCAGATGTAGGTAAACACTTAGCTTAACTTCTGATGAAAAGCAGCTTCAGAGAGAATACACTGCTACAGCACTCCTATGTCTGATTTTTAGTATTACATAGGAAGGAAAAGTCATGCCTCTCAGCTTGTTGCAAATGCTGAAATCTATCGAATGTAACATGTCATGGGGGAAGTTTTAGACACTCTCCCCTCTGCCAAGAGTAAGAGCAGGAGCCGTTTTTTGTCCATCTCAAATACATTGCATTCAACACTAAGGCTGGAAGGCACAGGGGCTGAAAATCATTCCACAATGATTTTGAAAAACGTAATTCATTAGCAATTACGAAGAAACTGCAGCTTTTGTAAAGCCCTGTAACACCAAAAAGCAAGGCAGTGATAGGTCATAAATCCAATTGTAACAATCGGAGGCTGAATCCAGTGAAATTACGGCACACAGACAAAAAACAACAGCAAAGGGCTTCAGAGAAAGGAAAGTCGATACAGAAACACAGTGTTCTGCAGTGGGGAAATCAAATACCTTCCAATCAATTTTCCAAACAAGATGAAGCAGGCCCAAAACTACAGTAGTTGTTTCTGAGCTAAAACCATATTAATATAAAGGTGTATATATGCAATTGGGACACAGCAAGTCTCTGATTGACGTATTTTACACCCATTACCTAAATGGTAAAATAGTAAAGCACTCTTGTGCTGGCATAACTGCATCTATACTGGAGCTCTTGCTGGTATAAACAGGATGAGCAAGACCTGCTGTCTTTGCCTAAATCTCTTCAGTTCTGTCAGCATTGACTTTTATTGTACAAGTAAGACCAAAAAGAACTTTTGTGAGGAGAAATAATGATGCATTTCTAGGGAGGACTTTAAGATAGCGAGGGTGTTTGTGGCATCAGGAAGAGCTGTAAAGTTTCAGAGGGATGAAAAAAACCCAAAAAAACCACACAAAGAATGGCTAAATATGAAGCCAGAAAGGGCTCAGGATGTGATACAGGTGAGGGAGGTGTGACTCAAGGCCCAACTGGCCACTGCCCAAAGCAAGGGGCCCAGGGAAGAGTCACCACTTCCCTCAGGGAGAGGGCTTTAGCCTGTGGGAAAATGACAAGAGGAAGGAAGAAAAAGGAACAAACAAACAAACAGTAGTTTGTTACAGTGTTCTTTGGAGTAGGAACAGTCTGGTCAGCCAAGTACAGATTCCTGCCCAGCCGCTGGTGCTCCAGCAAGGAAGGTGATGTCAGCTTGTGGGCACCTCAGCCTCAGTCACCACTTGAATCCATATCCTTAATTACTTAGGAAGTCAGCATCTCTCTGAACAACATGCACCGCCCCCCCCCCACCCCCACCCTGTACCTTGCTTCCCTGGAACTTCAGGGCCAGGAATGTAGACGGTTTTGAGGTGAAACACCACTGATTAGACAAAAATAACCACAAGCAGCTCCTTGCCTTGAAAGCCATGGCAGAATATGTCAAACTTCTTCCTGAATATTGATGATCCTGGGTTTTTTATGTGCTTTTCAAATTCAGTATACACATTCCTTAGGATCAGTGATGTTCTCCACTTCCTTATATGAAACACTTTTCAGCTCTCACTAGCTTTTCATTTACATGCACACAGAGCTGTACTATGTTTGTATTAAACTTATTTGCCTTTTTCTCAAACTGTCTTCAATGCTTTCAAGAACAACGAAAGATGTATTTTCTTCTTGAAAAGTGGCAAGGAAGGAGAAAGGGGTAAGACCAATACCTCCAGGCAACTTTTAAAGCCATGATATAAATCCTTTCAGATGTACCATGGAAAGAGGCTAACCCAAGTCCACTCTATGTCGTATTTGTACTGATACTGGTTTTGCGCACCTACATACAGATATTTGTGCCTCCAGCATGTGAAATTTCAAAAGATCTATACTGCAAATGAATGGAAGCATTCACACTGAATCAATCAATCCACTCAAAACTCAGGGATTCTTGTGAAATGGGTTGTTACTCTAATACCAATGAACGTCTGCAATTATACTCCCTTTCGCATCATCAGTTATTGTGCTAGCAAACATTTAAAAACTCTGTTGTTTTCACTTATGTTGCACCAAACAATAAGTTACTAATGAATAATTCAGAAGATTTATAGTGGAAAATATGAACTACTTTGATTTACGAAGGCCTTAAAAACCCTGGTGAAATTCAGGAGTAGGTAAATCAGAAGAAAGTACTACTTATTAAGGAAATTGCATACTTGTTTTTCTTCTTATTTTTTTACTATTACCACAGATGCATGGAGTATCAGCAATGAAGTCCCAGTGAATTTCAGGGAGACACAAACAAACAAAACTTTGCATTAATTTAATCCTGGGAAAGCAGTGACTTGTTTTACTTTGTTGAAAAGCAGATAGACAAAGCAAAAGTCACTGAAATTATCCCATATGAAACAAAGCATATTTTAGTTTAAAACTTTCATCACACTTAATTTTTTTTCTAATGTATGTCAAACTGACAACGTACAGTGCATTTTGTGTCAGAAACTTCCACCATTACAGTCACTGTAATGTGAAATTGGCTATGGCAGTAAAATTAGACAGTTCTGTTTCTTTTACTTGACACACCTCAGATTACAGAGAGTCAAAACAAAACCCAAGTATATATATGAAAGAGATCCAACTCTTTTTGTTGGCTCTTTTAGCTGTGGTGGGCAAAACCAAACTTAGCAGCACTGCGGGCAGATTTAAGACTTTCTCCCACCCAGCACAGAATTTATTAAAGTTTTAGCATTACTGCTCAGGAAATGGATTCTTATTTTATTTTGATTTGGTTTGTTTGGTTTTTTTTTTGGTTTTTTTTGGTTTTTTTTTTAGAGAAGTGAAAGAATTCTGTACAGAAACAGGAAAAATGGCAATAAAACATGTAACAGAGAGTTTAACTGAGCCACATTACCCCACATCCCTGGCAAGCAGCCTGATCATGACGCTGTGCCCACATGCATAGTTACTGTTTTTCTCATCTTTCCATCAAGAAATTTAAAGAACTTCCTGCTGCATCCTTTCATGAAAAAAGAATTATGTCAAAGCTTTAAACATTTGGCAAAATGGATTCTTGCTTTCCAACTGGCAGTAGAAGTGTACATCTTTTTTCCTCTCTCAGATGTTAAAAACATCAACCAGCTGTGAAGTCAAAAATGCAGACATCCTGAACTCAGGTCTTCATCAGCAGAAAGCCTTGCAACCCAGCTTTCAATCCATCCATCCTCAATGTTCAAGACTCAGTAGGCCTTTCCTGCTGATTTGCACTTCCAGTTTCATGCTTTTAATCCCATCCCCCTTCATGATTCCTATATTCATTATTTCATGAGAAGACACCAGTCAAGAAAGTATAAAAACATTATATATGCTGTGTATTTCATACAAACTTATGAACACGGAGGCCTGGTGGGGTCTGACCCCCATTTCAGCTGCTTTGACAGTGGAAACAAAAGAAATGCAGATGAGAAAAGGTTTCGAACAAAAATTGCATCAGACAAACTCCAGCCAGCATCTGGGGAGCTGACTCTTTGCTAACATCTTTTTTCTTACAATAAGCACATTCTGAAGAAGCAGTTTCTTTCAGGTTCCTTTTAAAGGCGGCTCACTTAAAGCAGGAAAGAAACTGGTCATACTAGGAAAAGTTGTACTTAATTTTTTTTTTTAAATCTGACTTTTCTAACAATTTAGAAAGCAGAATTGACATTTAACTTGAAATCAAACTGGTTTTGTGTACTATGTAGGTACGTGAACCGTAACACCTGAAAATTAAGATAAAATAATATGAATACATTGCCTAGAGCTAGGCCTGAACTGCTTGCTCCCAACTTGCATAAATACATTCCAGGAATGTGAGGGGGTGACGGAAGAAAGGCAAAGGTGGATGGTTGGATGCTGACTTCAAAGTCTCCTAGAAAGAAAAGGAGAAACTAATTTCTTGAATTAATTGTTTTCAGTTCTTGAAAGAGAACTGAAAACAAAGTATCCATATTAATGCAAAACAGGATTAGCCCACAAATTGCTAGTCTGTATTTATACATCCTCTCTGCTATAAAAACTGCCTTTGATAAAGAGAATTTTAAATTAGCCATTTTCTCTTTATCTTTGAAATTGAAGCCTATATTTGATTAATGTTTTGGGCCAGATCCTTACTTAAGATTTCATCACAGGCAATCACATGATGACTATCATCAAATGGAATTTCATTAGCTCTGAAGCACTGTACTGTATTTTTTAGGCTCAAATAAGACATGGAAAATTGTTCCCATCAGAGGGAGAAGTTATTACTGAAGGCCATTACACCATTTGGCACAATTCTGTGTATTTATAAAGAAGATGCAATTCTTGTTTGTCTTCTATACATTCATGACAGAAATCTCCATCTACACAAGTAATGATGGAAATATTCCTAATTTTCTATTTATATTGAAGTAATTGGACTAGAAACTTTTATGCCATATAGGGAGTACTTAACAGTAATGACCCAAGCGGTGATGCAGCAAATGGAAGCNGCAATATTAAGACATAATTATTGTCTTCTATACATTCATGACAGAAATCTCCATCTACACAAGTAATGATGGAAATATTCCTAATTTTCTATTTATATTGAAGTAATTGGACTAGAAACTTTTATGCCATATAGGGAGTACTTAACAGTAATGACCCAAGCGGTGATGCAGCAAATGGAAGCTGTGCTCTCTGGGATTACTACTGCAGCAAGTTGTGCTTTGAAGGGTAATAATGTGACAGTGACATCGGACAGCTCCAATACTAATCAGCACAACTGCTGCTAACGGGTTAAATTAAAGGCTTCAGTCATGGCATTAACAGCTCCCGCTGTTGGGCCAGGCTCCAGCCCAGCTGCAGAGCTCCAGCCAGTTCTTGCAAAGCTCAGCTGTTCTGCTGAAAAGACACAAGTGGGTTCCTGCCACATAACTGGCACTTGGGATAGAAGGTGGGTTTTGCCCTGGCACACTGTCCAGACAGCAGAAACATGGTTCTGGTTTCAGTGAATCTTCAATTTAAAAAGCAACAAATCCAAATTCTGAGGATATGTTAAATAGCTGTAAAATGCTCACCCCTTCCACTGTTCAAAGCAAAAGGCCTAGAGATTTTCCTCAGGAGAGGATAGAGGGGACCAGAACCCTCACCCAGGGCAACCTCAGCCTCCCGGTGAGATCATGCTTGTGCAGTCCCTGGGGCTGACTCTCGCTCAGTCCAGCTCAGGAGCATCACACTGCTTTCAGGCCAGCTCAGGACTGTGATGCACAGTTCTGCTTTGCCTCATTGTGTTTTTATGCAGCATGCAGTTATCCCATCACAGACTGAGTCAGGGTCTTTTTCAAACAAAAGGCCAATTGCTGAATGAAGAACAAACTAAGTACCGAACTTCTGCAGAGAAAAAAAATAATTACAACACTTTATATGCTGCTTACAAAGTGTTTGAACCTCAGCAAATGGCTGTCCTTAAGTA
>NDXB01003211.1:0-10755 GCA_002631895.1 Agapornis roseicollis
AAAAAAGACAAACTCATCAATAGATAAATGTCATTATTTACTTTATGCCATGATTTAACTCTTTGTAACAATTCATCTCTTTTTTGTGGCTGTCATTCATTAACCTTTTGTGCTCATGTAGGCAACATGTTAACTGTATCAAATCTCCTTAATGTTGTTATAAAGCATTTATGTGAGATATATCAATTACATAAAGCCTAACAAGGCAACTTGTCCATGTTGTTACAATATTATTTCTGCATAGATTCATGATCCTATTACCAGGCACTAATTGCACATTTATTTAAGAAATTAACTTTGAAAATGGCTTTCTTATTGGAAATACAATATATGACCTGAAAGTCATTTGGTTAATAAAGAACAGGAAGTGCTTACTAACCAGGGCATGTATTGTTCTGGCAGTATCACTAATTACTTTGACAGGCTTCTAAATTAAGATTTTGCACCCAGAAGTTTTGATGACTTTCCTCCTTCTCCATCCTCAGGAGATGCCCTTATTTTTTTTTTTATTTTTTTATTTCCTGTCAGCATAATAGAATCATAGAAAGGTTTGGGGAAAGGGACCTTTAAAGTTGATTGATCCTTGACATTAAAGAGGAAATTATTGTGTTATGTCATTGAACAAATGCAGTGCATCTTGCTTCCCATGCAAATAAAGAGTCCCACTATTCAAATTTAGGTATTCTTTTTCTTTGATGTAGCACTACATATAGCAACTATATTAAAAAACTATTGCAAGAAATGTTTCACAGAAGGGTTTCACAGAATCACCAGGTTGGAAGGGACCTCTAAGATCATCAAGTCCAACCCATGCATTACACCTCCACTAAACCATGTCACAAAGTGCCATATCCAGCCTCTTTTTAAACACATCCAGGGATGGTGACTCCACCATCTCCCTAGGCAGACCATTCCAATATTTTATTATTCTTTCCGTGAAAAACTTCTTCCTAATATCCAATCTGTACCTTCCTTGGTGCAGTTTGAGACTGTGTCCTCTTGTTCTGTCTGTTGCTGCTGGGTGACAGGGACGAACCTCCACCTGTCTATAACCTCCTTTCAAGAAGTTGTAGAGAGTGATAAGGTCACCTCTGAGTCTCCTTTTCTCCAGGCTAAACATCTCCAATTCTCTCAATCGCTCCTCATAGGGCTTGTGTTCCAAGCCCCTCACCAGCCTCGTTGCCCTCCTTTGGACACGCTCAATCATTTCCACGTCCTTCTTAAACTGAGGGGCCCAGAACTGGACACAGTACTCAAGGTGCGGCCTCACCAGTGCTGACTACAGGGGAAGGATAACCTCCCTGTTTCTGCTGGCCACATGGCCATCTTGGGCACCAGGGCACACTGCCGGCTCATGTTCTGGCCTTCTACCAATACCCCCAGGTCCCTTTCTGCCTGTACGCTGTCCCCAACTTGCAACATTGCAGAGGGTTTTTGTGGCCAAAATGTAGAACTTGGCACTTAGACTTATTAAATTTAGTCTTATTGGATTCTGCCCAGCTACCCAAACTATCCAGGTCCCTCTGCAGAGCCCTCCTTCCTTCCAAAAGATTGACACAAGCTCCCACCTTAGTGTCTTCTGCTAACTTACTGATGAAGGACTCAATACCCTCACCCATGTCATCAATAAAAATATTGAACAAAACCGGTCCCAGCACAGACCACGACGCAACACCATNCCTTCCTTCCAAAAGATTGACACAAGCTCCCACCTTAGTGTCTTCTGCTAACTTACTGATGAAGGACTCAATACCCTCACCCATGTCATCAATAAAAATATTGAACAAAACCGGTCCCAGCACAGACCACGACGCAACACCATTCACCATCACTCTCTGGGCCCGGCCATCCAGACAGTTCCTGACCCAGCGAAGAGCGATCCTGTTCAAGCTGTGAGCCACCAGCTATTCCAGGAGTATGCTATGGGAGACAGTATCAAAGGCCTTGCTGCAATCCAAATAGACAACATCCACAGCCCTTCCCACACCCGCCAGGCAGGTGACCTGATCATAAAAGGAAATCAGGTTTGTCAAATATGACCTACCCTTCATAAACCCATGCTGGCTGGGTCTGATACCCTGGCCATCTGTTGTTGTTTAGACCCAACCAGGCAGCTCGTTCACTCACTCAACCCCCCTTTCTTGCCCTCCCCTGCTTCCAGAGGGATGGGGGGAGAATCAAAAGAAAGCAACTTCCACAGGTTGAGATAAG
Source organism: Agapornis roseicollis (assembly GCA_002631895.1). Taxonomy (NCBI): domain Eukaryota; kingdom Metazoa; phylum Chordata; class Aves; order Psittaciformes; family Psittacidae; genus Agapornis; species Agapornis roseicollis. Next base: position 2,212 of record NDXB01003211.1, read on the forward strand.
AACAGTTTAGTAACTAAGGTATAACACAATTCACTACTGCTACCACCAATAATAATAAAGATAAAGAAAAAGAATACAGCATCCCATCAACCACTGACTGATAACTCACGACACCCCACCAACCGAGTGCTGACCGACCACCTCTTCCAACCACCCCGAGAAAACTAGGCCTTCCCGATCACTTCCAGTTACCTCCTGGTCATGACGTGCTATGGTATGGAATACCTCTTTGGTCAGTTTGGTCCTGTCAGTACAGTCCTGTCCCTCCTTCCTCCCGGCTCCCCCTCCTCCCTAGCAGAGCATGAGGCTCACAAAGTCCTTGGTCAGGGCAAACATCGCTCAGCAACAACCAAAAACATCAGCCTTATCAGCCTTGCTCCCGGGTTAAGTCAAAACACCAGCTACTAAGGAGGAGAAAAACTGACTGCAATTGCTGAACCCAGGACACCATCTCTTAAGTGCTGCTTAATAGCACTCAGTATGAACTTTTCCATTAACTTTCCTGGTACCGAGGTCAGGCTAACTGCCCTGCAATTACAAGGATCCTCCTTCCTACCCTTTTTGTAAATGGGCGTCACATTGGCCAGCTTCCAATCATCCGGAACCTTGTCAGTGAGCCACAACTGTTGGTAAATGATGGAGAGCGGCTTTGCAAGCTCATCCGCCATCTCCTTCATCACCTTGGGATGGATCCCATCTGGTCCCATTGATTTATGAACATTCAGGTTCCTCAACAATTCTTTAACTTCTTCTTCTTGGATAACAAGAGGACCATTCTGATCCCTAACACCACCTCCCAACCCCAACATACAGTTATCTTGAGGACTCACTTTCTCACTAAAAACCGAGGCAAAGAAGGCATTAAGCACTTCTGCCTTCTCCTCATCTTTAGTTACTAAGTTTCCTGCCTCATCCAATAAGTACCAAAGATCTGGCTTACCCTTTCTTTTACCATTAATATATTTATAAAAACTTTTTTTATTATTCTTTACAGAAGTTGCCAATTTAAGTTCAAGCTGAGCTTTGGCCTCCCTAATTTTCTTTCTACATGCCCTAGCAGCCTCCTGAAACACTCCCTGAGAAACCCTGCCCTCCTTCCAAAGATGATACACCTTCTTTTTATTTCTGAGTTCCTTCATCACCTCGTTACCCATCCAGGCCGGACGCTTGCCTCGTCGGCTCATCTTCCGGCACACAGGAACAGACTTTTCCTGCGCCTTCAATATCTCTGTTTTGAGGCACACCCATCTTCCCTGAACTCCTTTGTTTTCAAGGGCAGTTTCCCAAGGACATCTCCAAATGAGCCTCCTAAACAGGTCAAAATCTGCCCTCTGGAAGTCCAAGGTAAAGGTCTTACTGATGTTCCTCCTAATTTCACTAAGTATTGAGAATTCTACAATTTCATGATCACTGTGCCCCAGGCGGCCTCCAACCTCCACATCACCCACCAGTCCATCTCTATTAGCAAAAACAGGTCTAACATAGACCCTCCCCTGGTAGTCTCGCTCACCAGCTGTGACAGAAAGTTACCCTCCACACACTCTAAAAACTTTCTGGACTGCCTTTTTTCTGCCGTATGAAGTTCCCAACATATATCTGGTAGGTTGAAGTCGCCTACAAGAACAAGGGCTGAAGATCCAGAAACATTCTCCAGTTGCTTATAAAACAAATTTTCCACTTCTTCTTTGTGGTTGGGTGGACAATAACAGACCCCCAATAGGATATCAGCCTTGCCAGCCTTCCCCTTGATTCTTACCCATAAGCATTCAACTTCATCATCATTAGTTTCAATACCTATAACATCTAAGACCTCCCTAATATAAAGGGCCACCCCTCCATCTCTTCTCCCTTTTCTGTCTCTTCTGAAGAGCTTGTAGCCATCCAGTGCACTGTTCCAGCTATTGGACTCATCCCACCACATTTCTGTGATGGCAACTACATCATAGCTATGTTGTTGTACCATGGCTTCCAGCTCTTCTTGTTTGTTGCCCATGCTATATGCATTAGTATACATGCACCTCAGCTGGTCCACCAATTTCACCACCAACCCAGGCTGATTACCCTTGGACCTGCTTCAAGTCATCCCAGCTGCATCCCCTTCCCCCTTCAAACCTAGTTTAAAGCCCTTTCAATGAGTTCTGCTATTTCATGAGCAAAAATTCCTCTGCCCTTAACAGAGAGATGCAACCCATCAGTGTTCAGCAGGCCAGGTGCCGTAAAGGTTGTCCCATGGTCAAAGAACCCAATGTTCTGCCAATGACACCAACCTTTGAGCCACTTGTTGATAATGTGGGCTCTCTTGTTCCTTTCATTGAATTTTTCTGCCACCAAAGAGACTGAAGAAAAGACCACTTGGGCTCCTGCCCTGTCAACCACTCAACCCAGTCCCCTAAAGTCCCTTTTAATTGCCCTAACACTCCTCCTTTCAATCTCATCATTGCCAGCCTGGAGTATCAGCAGTGGATAATAATCAGAGGGCTGAATCATCCCAGGAAGTCTCTTGGTGATATCCAGTATCTGGGCCCCAGGGAGGCAGCAGACTTCCCTGTGGGTTGCGTTCGGTCGGCTATTCCCCTTAGAAGCCAGTCCCCCACTACGACTACCTTTCTTTTCTTTTTGATGTTAGAGGTGGTGATTTGTCCTACAGATGAAGCATAATTGGGAGTCTCACTGGGTAAATTATTGTTTTCTAAATTGTCTGGCTGACCCTCTAGATCCTCCAGATCCATGTCCATGTTCCATGAGGAACCTCATGCACTTAAAGAATGTGTAGGACAGAAAAAAATATTACTATTCTCAAAACTGAATGAAGAGCAATTAAATTCTATGGTGTTATCTTGCAGAGGTGGCACAAATGAAATTGATAGACTAAGTATGAGCTTAAATACATAAAAGATCAAGATCTAACTCTACTTTACCATCTGCCAATGTTTATTGAAGTTGAATACTTGTTATTCGAATGTCAAGGATCAATTAGTCAACTGATGTTCAAGTCAAATGTTGCTATTCTTTTCTGCGAAAGTAGCAATAAGAAAATAAAAAAAAAGTAAGTGAATTCTTATATTTTATTGCCTTGCATCTAGTTTATTAATAAGAAATTTTTTAATAATCAGAAGTAATCATTATGATAAAAATATAGTCCTACTGAATAAAAACATCTTATTAATTTATGTTATTTGTATTAGGTTATTGTAGATATATTCAGTTACACATAATACATGACACCTATATTTTTGTTACTACTTCCATATGGATAGGAAATATATAACTGATAACTACTCCTTTATAAAAACATCACAGCTTACAAAGACAGAAATTCAGGCTCATACAAAATTCATTAAACAAATTTTGAAAGGCATTTCATTCTGTGTCTCTAATTTAATTAATTCCTCACAATTTAGACAGATTCATATTCTGGAGATATTGAAAAGTACTATATTTCTTGTCTTTTTCACAATTGTAATTTATTTATTTTTACTTGCATCTACTGAAGCATATCTAAAACTTATTGTAAAAAGACCACAGTTGCAGTTAACATTTTTATATGGCATAGTATGCATTTGACCTTGGCACAGCCCTCTGGGAGAATCATGGTGATAGACTTCAGGTCTTTAGTACTCTGCAAAGGTGTGCTCCATGCTCAGCTATGCTGACACCTCAGTTTGCTGCTTTAGTCTTCCTACCCAACCTGTTTCTGCAATGGTAGCTATTTTTCAGTGAAACAAGAAAATTTTGACAAATAAAATCCTATTAGTAAGAGGACTTTAGTGACTTGGTGTTGTTATGGTAAAACAAAAACCTCTTCCAACTTAAATATAACCATACTGTACAATGGCTCCCCATTAAGCAAACTGGGAAATATGAACACTTCAATTCTGTTTCAAACTGTAGTTTTTTACCTAAGTTTTGTCTTTTGTCTCTTTTGCACAACAATTATAAAAATATTATTATGCATTTTAAAATGTGATGCCCAATCTTTTTTGTATTTATGAGACTATATGAGAATATAAGTATGATTTAAATCCCCTGAAGTATACTTTGTACCTGTCAAAATCAAGCACACCACAATTCCATTCATTGCTTATATCACAAAAAAAAAAAAAATGGAACCACACTGAGTAAACAAATAGATGTAAGTGACTTACAGATGTCTACCTCCAGCAGGTTTGCTGAGAATGGAAAACCAGATTTTAATTTCTTGTCTTTCATGTATTCTATCATGTAAATGGAAGGCAGGCTATTAACAAATCAAAAGCTAGGATACATATATTGCACATCGATAATAAATGTAAAGAGTGATATTGGACAACCTATGGTAGTTACTAATTCACTACCCCTTTGTCGTGGTTTAAACCCAACCAACCACGCAGCTCGTTCACTCACTCAACCCCCCCTTCTTGCCCTCCCCTGCTTCCAGAGGGATGGGGGGAGAATCAAAAGAAAGCAACTTCCACAGGTTGAGATAAGAACAGTTCAGTAACTAAGGTATAACACAAATACTGCTGCTACCACCAATAATAATAATGATAAAGGCAAAGAATACAGCATCCCATCAACCACAACAGATAACTCACGAAACCCCACCAACCGAGTGCTGACCGACCACCTCTTCCAACCACCCCGAGAGAACTAGGCCTTTTGGATCACTCCCAGTTACCTCCTGGTCATGACGTGCTATGGTATGGAATACCTCTTTGGTCAGTTTGGTCCTGTCAGTACAGTCCTGTCCCTCCTTCCTCCCAGCTTCCCCCCCTCCCGAGCAAAGAATGAGGCTCACAAAGTCCTTGGTCAGGGCAAACATCGCTCAGCAACAACCAAAAACATCGGCCTTATCAGCCTTGTTCCTGGGTTAGTTAAGTCAACAGCTACTAAAGAGAAGAAAAACTGACTGCAACTGCTGAACCCAGGACATTATCCACCCCTTATTCCACACCATTCATGTCATGCTCAGATCCTGCATTTTCAATATACCATCACTTTTATGTCAGTGTACTCTTATATTAGTGCATGGACCAGTCCCTATAAAGCTGCTGAGTCCATCTGGTCCATGATGTCAGCCTCCATTTTCTTGTAACAGTCTTTCAGGACAGAAAAGGCTGTGTGCAGTGTTCACACTCGTGAATAACCTAGGCAATAGTGTCCATTGCTAAGTCCACTCCTCGACTCCCAGGCCGCTCCTGCTGCCGCCAGCTCCCGGGGCCACCCCCCCTCATTGCAGGTCATTGCCATAACGTACAATAAGGTAAGAACCTTACCCAAGCTCCCCCCAGATAAACACCAACACAGCAAATACCGGCTCCAAGTAAGATACAACATTCCGAAACTGTGAGGTCAAGAGAAACAACATTAAAAGCCAATAAATCAGCATTGTGATGAGCAACCATTAATCCAGTTAGGTCTGTCGTTATCTCAACCCTTCGTGCCCTACGTTGGGCACCAAAACCTGTCGTGGTTTCAACCCAACCAACCACACAGCTCGTTCACTCACTCAACCCCCCTTTCTTGCCCTCCCCTGCTTCCAGAGAGATGGGGGGAGAATCAAAAGAATGCAACTTCCACAGGTTGAGATAAGAACAGTTTAGTAACTAAGGTATAACACAAATCACTGCTGCTACCACCAATAATAATAATGATAAAGGAAAAGAATACAGCATCTCATCAACCACAACAGATAACTCACGACACCCCACCAACTGAGTGCTGACCGACCACCTCTTCCAACCACCCCGAGAAAACTAGGCCTTCCGGATCACTCCCAGTTACATCCTTGGCATGATGTGCTATGGTATGGAATACATCTTCGGTCAGTTTGGTCCTGTCAGTACAGTCCTGTCCCTCCTTCCTCCTGGCTTCCCCTCCTCCCCAGTAGAGCATGAGGCTCACAAAGTCCTTGGTCAGGGCAAACATCGCTCAGCAACAACCAAAAACATCGGCCTTATCAGCCTTGTTCCTGGGTTAAGTCAAAACACCAGCTACTAAAGAGAAGAAAAACTGACTGCAACTGCTGAACCCAGGACACCCTTGCAAGCACTTATAATATCTGGTAGTATTAATGTCTTAATCTGTAGTAAGGAATAATACAGATTGAGTAGAATCAATTAAGATTTTTGTTTGGGGTTTTGTGTGTTTATTTTTTAATATGTATGTTAAAAGAAAACATTTTTTTGACTATTGCCCTGAGTAGCATTTTATTTGTTGGCAAAGCATTAGAAAACTTTACCTACTTAATCAGCAGCTCTTCACAATGAGTGTATAAATACTCTTGACATTGTACAGGAACATAGAAATTATTATTATTATTATTATTATTATTTCCAAGCTAACAGAAAGAAAATATCATATATACTTTATATTCTGTGTACTGTGAGGGCCATATTGACCCAGTAGAAGTGCCAGCATATACATTCCTTTTTTTTTTTTCTAAGGTAGAGATGATGGCCACTTTGACATAGTACTAATGATAATTATTCCTTCTAAAAGCCTTCTTTTCCAAATTTTGGTTTAATGGTTAGATCCTCTGATTTATACTTTCTATGAAACAAAAGCCATGCAAAGTTTATGCAATTGCTTCAGCAAAGTAGCACTGTAGCAATGCTAAAATAATCCATTTTAATATACAGAACGAAATACAAAGGTGTAAGAATAGTATATATTATTTAGATTTAGGTAAATTTATCAACAGATTTTTCATATTCAAATGCAATTTTGTGTAAAGAATGTTTTAGTACTACTGTTACAGTACAATCTATGTATAGCCTTTGATTTTGCTTAGTATTAGTTACTGATTAATGAGAAATTTTAGTAGTTGATATTAGGTTGATTCATCAAGAAGCAGTATGTTTAGATAAACATAGCTTTTTGTTTGTCTTAGTTTAAACCCAGTTTCTACACCCCCTCCCTCTTTCTTTCTTCCCCTCTCCCTCCTCCCTCCCCCCATGCCCCCCGACTTTCTCCCCACTTCCAGAGGGATGTGGAGGAGAATTGAAGGAATGTAATTCCCATGTGTTGAGATAAGAACAGTCGAGTAACTAAGGTATAACACAAATCACTACTGCTACCACCAATAATAATAATGAAGAAAATAACAAGGGAAGAGAGTATGATACCACCAGCCAAAACGGAGCCCGACCGGGAAGTGTGTGCCCTTCCGGGTAACTCCCCATTACTTCCCCAGGCATGATGTGCTGTGGTATGGAATGCCTCTTTGGCTAGCTTGGGTCAGGTATCCTGCCTCTGCATCCTCCCAGCCTTCCCTCCTTCCTTGGTCAGAATAAACATTACTTAGTGACAACTAAAACCAGTTATCAGCTATGTTCCCAGGCCAAAAGTCAAAACACAGAGCTGCATCAGATACTAAGAAGGAGAAAAAATTGACTGCTACTGCTAAACCCAGGATATTGTTACATCTGTGAGAAGAGTGAGCTAATAGGAAAGGAAATCAAGGTAGTAAGTATTGTGGCATTAGCCAAAATATACCCTATAATTATAAGATCAGGAGATAAAAAGGAGCAATGTGGTTAAGCCACATATCCTGCTGAAAATCTCAGACTTGAGTTTTTCTGGCCTTTGGGGTATTAAATGCCAAGAAAAATGATCATGTGCATATTGCTTCATCAGTTAAACAGGCAAACACCAAACCCCCAAAAATCTAGTAAAAGGAAAAAATATTTGAAGCTGCTCTGAGAATCTGAAGACTGATTTACTGATATTGCACATATATATGCTGACTTCCACATGAACACATGAAATAACAGCTAACTGGCTTCAGCATTTCCCTAATTTCTGTTGATAATAGAGAAACACACTTGATGCGATAAAGAGAAAAAATTGCTGAAACAAATTCCTCAGAGTCCTGATTTGAAAAAGATTTCTCTCAGAAAGCAGGTCAAAGAAATTTCTTTGCTGGTCTCATATTCCAGTGAGAATGCAATAAAGAACTTTCAATTACACAACACCATATTAACAAATTAAATAATCTACTTTTACCTGTTTCATAATTGGCAACCTACTAACACCTAAATTTTTTTTATTTATACCTTAAATTATTATACCTAAATTTTATTATTTATTTATGCCTAAAATTTTAATGCATCTCTGTCTTGATTTCAGCTGGGATGGAGTTAATTTTCTTCCTAGTATCTGGTGCAGTGCTGTGCTTTAGCTTTAGTCTGAGAATAACGATGTTAACACACTGATGTTTAGTAGCAGTTACCCTGAGGAAGGACTTTTCAGTCTCTCACGCTCTGCCAGTGAGGACAGGCACAGGAAACCAGGACAGGGCAGAGACAGAACACCTGACCCAAATTAGCCAAAGGGATATTCCATACCACAGCACATCATGCTCAGTATATAAACTGGGGGCAGTTACCTGAAGGGCAGACGACTGCTCAGGTCAGGCTGGGTATCAGCCAGTGAGTGGTAAACAATTATATTGTGCAACACTACTGTTTCTTTGTGGGTTTTTTTTTGGTGTATTTTTTTTTTGTTTTGTTTTTTTTTTTTGTGTGTGTGTGTGTGTTTTTTTTTTGTTGTTGTTGTTTGTTT
>NDXB01003211.1:10865-33990 GCA_002631895.1 Agapornis roseicollis
TTTTTTTTTTGTGTGTGTTTTTGTTGTTGTTGTTTGTTTGTTTGTTTTTCCCTTTAGTTTTATATTCTCTCCCTGTTATTCCCCTTAATAGTAGTAGTATTACCATTGGTATTATATTGTACTTTATTTTAGTTCTTAAACTGTTCTTATCTCAACCTGTGTCATTTGAATTCTTTCAATTGTTCACCCCATCCCACCCTGGAAGGGGGAATGGGAGGGTGAACGAGAGGCTCCGTGGTACTTAGTTGCTGGCTGGGTTAAACCAAGACAATCTCTTGTATTTATCTTATGATCAATACTGTATCTTACAACAGTTGACTCAGAAAGGTAAGGAAAATGTTCTGCAAACAATCTCTTAACTAATCCTCTGATAAGATTTGTTTATTAACAGTAGAAATTTCTGCCACAATTGCCATTATTAGCTATCAGATCTTATTAGATAGTCTGAGCTGTCATTAGGGACTTACCTTTGCTGATCTTACTTGTCTTGAACAATATTTAATTCATTGATTATTCCCTGCATAGTTTAAACAGGTCTTATTTGAATCCCCTTATTATTACTATGAGAGACTCATCTCAGCCTCTTTTTAATTCTCTCTCAGTACATCATCTCATTAGTAGTCATTATAACAGGTTCTGGTCTCAGATAACATTTTCATGCAGAAGATGCATCCTTTTACAGGTTTTTGGTTGGTGGTTTGTTTTTTTTTTTTAATGTTTTGTTCTGCAATGTTTCCCAAAGAAATCTCACAGTTGTTGACACTGATATGACTTATGTTTGACACCAAATATACTATATGAAAATGTCATCTCTAATGCTGAGCTGATGACATGTCTTTCCCTCAAGGAAATCACCTATCTTCAGTATTGCTCAGTGAAAGAGCTGATACTTCATGCTGACTGACTAGCAGAATGTTTTCTCTTTTTTAGAACCTGGATATTTCACTGACCTTCTAAAAAACACAGAATCATAAGAAATAAATTATATGCTTATCTCAAATGCTTTTCAGTATTTTCACTTTCTAGGGAAAACTTCAATAAGCTATCAGTACTGACATTGTTCAAATTTTTAGGTGCTTGTATTATGAATAGAAAACAATATTATTATTCCATTTGGAATAGACTAAAAATGTTAAGTTGATACAAAAATTCCACTTTGGGGACTGAACTTGAGAAAAAAAATATTATGTATCATCATAAAGTAGAAATTCAAAATAAAAACATGAAAAACGAAACAGATTTCAAAAATTTTAAGGGACCATAGAATCATAGAATAGCTAGGGTTGGAAAGGACCTTAAGATCATCTAGTTCCAACCCCCATACCATAAGCAGGGACACCTCACACTAAACCATGCCACCCAAAGCTTCGGCCAACCCAGCCTTGAACACTGCCAGGGAAGGAGTACTCACAACCTCCCTGGACAACCCATTCCAGCATCTCACCACCCTCACAGGAAAGAATTTCTTCCTTAGATCCAATCTAAACCTCCCCTCTTTAAGTTTGAACCCGTTGCCCCTTGTCCTGTCACTACAGTCCCTAATGAAGAGTCCCTCCCCAGCATCCCTATAGGCCCCCTTCAGATACTGGAAGGCTGATAGGAGGTCACCATGCAGCCTTCTATTCTGCAGGCTAAACAGCCCCAACTCTCTCAGCCTGTCGTCACATAGGAGATGCTCCAGTCCCCTGATCATGTTCGTGGCCCTCCTATGGACTTGTTCCAACAGTTCCATGTCATTTTTATGTTGAGGACACCAGAGCTGCACACAATACTCCAGGTGAGGTCTCACGAGAGCAGAGTAGAGGGGCAGGATCACCTCCTTTGACCTGCTGGTCACGCTCCTTTTGACACAGCCCAGGATATGGTTGGCTTTCTGGGCTGCGAGCGCACACTGCAGTTGGCTCATGTTCACTTTCTCATCGACCACCACCCCCAAGTCCTTCTCCACAGGGCTGCTCTGAATCTCCTCTTTGCCCAACCTGTAGCTGTGCCTGGGATTGTTCCAACCCAGGTGTAGGACCATGGCCATGTAATTTTTACTACCATAATACTTAGATGAGAACCCACTGACTTAGGTACTGAAGAAACAAATCAAAAAGCTTTGATCAAAATACTACTGTTTTAGAATAAATTTTATCCCACTTGCACCATTTATCATTTCCAGACTTTCACAGGCTGATTAAATAATAGGCCTTATTAACTGTCTTGTTATAGTGGCATTTTTCTGCTATTAGTATTAAACAAATGAATGACAGAGATGTATCCTGTTCAGTGCCCAGTGTTCTCTAAATATCAGTATTTTTTTATTGAAAGCCACTAAAGAAGAGTTCCTTAAAAAAAAGAGGTACTGAAGTTATTCTGTGATGAAGCTCTCACATTTTGACTGAAAAGATTCAGATTTTGCACTGCCATCTTCACCTGTATAGAGAGGCAATTCAAAGACTTCATAGAGATGTATACAGGAGCAATCCTATTGATGCTATCAAGAAATGTCAAGATACCCCTTCCATGTACCTTTTTAACTGTTGTCAAAACATTTCTTAGCATGTACAAAATTGGCCTAATTGAATTTCAAATTGAATTTCAAATTCCTATTTACAACTAAAAATATTTATATGCTTTCAAAGTTCTTTCAATTTACCAACTAAAGAAACATTTTGATTTCAGAACAGAATTAGTCATAATTACCTGTATATTGACACTTATTGCGTTGACTGATAGCTTACCCCTTGATTGATGTTTTTAGCATAGACAGACTGCTGACCCCTGCCCCTTGATAAACATCAGCAGTGTAGGCAGAATGGCTCCTACATTACTAATGTAAGATATGAATCTCTTAATTCACGCTATTGTTGTTGGAAACAAAGTGCACCACAGCTCTTACCCACATTTAAAAGGACTCTGCACAACTGGTTGTTGCAGCCAAATGACCCAAACACTAAATATCCGTAGCAGTACATTGAAGCAAGAGCACCACTTATGATCCTCTGCTATCACGGATTGAGTAACTTGCTATATAGATGCGTTGTTGCACATAGAATCATAGAATAGTTAGGGTTGGAAAGACCTTAAGATCATCTAGTTCCAACCCCCCATGCCATAAGCAGTGACACCTCACACTAAACTGTGCCAGCCAAGGCTTCATCCAACCTGGCCTTGAACACTGCCAGGGATGGAGCACTCAAAACCTCCCTGGGCAACCCATTCCAGTGCCCCACCACCCTAATACCTTTCTTACTAGCTCAAAAAAGCTTTTATATTATAATGTATTGTCAGATGTAGTGTGGGACACTGTCAAATGCTTTGCACAAGTCATCTACCTGGCCTAGGGCAAAGCGTTCGACACTGTCCCACATGACATCCTTGTTTCTGAATTGGAGAGACATCAATTTGATAGATGGACCACTCAGTGGATAAAGAACTGTTTGGATGGCCTCACGCAAATTGTTTTGGTCAATGGCTCAGTGTCTGGCTGGAAGCCGGTGACGAGTGGTGTCCCTCAGGAATCGGTGTTGGGACCGGTCTTGTTCAACATCTTTGTTGTTGACATGGGCAGTGGGATTGCCTATGACACCAAGCTGTGTGGTTCAGTGGATACGCTGGAGGGAAGGAATGCCATCCAGAGGGACCTTGACACTCTAGTAAGGTGGGCTGATGCCAACCTCATGAAGTTTAACCATGCCAAGTGTGAGGTCCTACACCTGGGTCAGAGCAATCCCAGGCACAGCTACAGGTTGAGCAAAGAGGAGATTCAGAGCAGCCCTGCGGAGAAGGACTTGGGGGTGGTGGTCGATGAGAAAATGAACATGAGCCAACTGCAGTGTGCGCTCGCAGCCCAGAAAGCCAACTGTATCCTGGGCTGCAACAAAAGGAGCATGACCAGCAGGTCGAAGGAGGTGATTCTACTCTTCTGCTCTGCTCTCGTGAGACCTCACTTGGAATATTGTGTGCAGCTCTGGTGTCCTCAACATAAAAAGGACAGGAGCTGTTGGAACAAGTCCATAGGAGGGCCACAAACATGATCAGGGGACTGGAGCATCTCCTATACGACGACGGGCTGAGCGAGTTGGGGCTGTTCAGCCTAGGGAAGAGAAGACTGTTTGGAGACCTCCTATCAGCCTTCCAGTATTTGAAGGGGGCCTATTGAGATGCCTGGGAGGAATTCTTCATTAGGGACTGTAGTGATAGGACAAGGGGTAGTGGGTTCAAACTTAAAGAGGGGAGGTTTAGATTGGATATAAGGAGGAAGCTTTTTACTGTGAGAGTGGTGAGGCACTGGAATGGGTTGCCAAAGGAAGTTGTGAATGCTCCGCCCATGGAGGTGTTCAAGGCTGGGTAGGACAGAGCCTTGCGTGACATGGTTTAGCGTGAGGTGTTCGTGCCCATGGCAGGAGTGTGGGAACTGTATGATCTTAAGGTCTTTTCCAGCCCCAGCTATTCTATGATTCTATGGTTCTATTCTATGATTCTAAGTCGGGACAGGTAAACTTAAAACTGAGAATTAGATAGAAAAGTATGAAGATTTTTCAGGACATTTCAAGAACTGCAAACACATTTTTAATAAGGTAAGTAGGGCAGACATCAAATGAAGGTATTTGTCCCTTTTCTTTTACTCCCAAATAGACTGTATTTTCAAAAGAAAGAAAAAATAATATTGCTGCATTTTTGCTTTTAATAAAGGCATACATTTTGCCCCTAAAGTAATTCAATAAAACCAGTTGTACCCAGTTCTTGTATAAGAACAAATTGACTCTGATTCATCCTCTTTATTCCAAATTTTATTTCATTGAATATTTTCATAACCCTCTTCCTCCAAATGCTTATATATTTATTTATTCAGAGATGATCCATGTCTTTCTGCAAGAGGACTGACTTGATGCTCATAGCAGCTATATCTTTCTTGTAACTTTCACAGGCAATTAAGCCACCATTTGGTTTTTATGATGTATAAAGAATGTTTTAACCTGCTTTGCTAAGTTACAGCTTGCCTTCCTGCTTTGTAACAACCAAATGTTTGATATGACAAATGAAAGATGCAGGCCTAGCTTTCATAAACAGAATCAAGTGACTTTTTTTTATCAGTATATATGCATGCAAATAATTAGTATTAGTGCAAAACTGAGCAGAGAAATTGATTGAATGTCTTTTGGTATTTATTCTTGGCATAAAAGGCAATGAAAGAATAGTGACTTGAATTTATGATAGATTTTTTTACAGCAATTGTAGAATACTTTCTGATCTTAAAATTTTTGTACTTGAATTCTGTTATCTTGTAATTCGTGTTATTCCAATGAATAAAGATATTATAAAGTAAAAGTAGAGTTACTAAAATATACGAATGCTTTCCCAGTGTTTCCAAAGGACGCTGAAATAATCTACATTGTGCCTTCCATCAAAAAGATATTGATTTGAACCTGATGGAAAACTACCCAAATTCCACGAAGGCTGATTCTCAATGTTGTTTTAATTTCTTTTTGTACCAGAAATATGTTGGGTTTTATTATTATTATTATTACCTTTGTGTGAATATGATGGAAATATCAGCACTACATTAAAGATCAGTAGCTATATTAAAATATGACAGGTCTTAAGTTGGATATCTCAATTTTGACTGGGGATTTTGAATGACATGCCTTATCAGTATTCTATGCTCTGTTCTGATGAAGCAGAGTGTAACAAAAGGTAGGTATTATTTCTCAAAAAACTCTGGGTTTGATTAAAATGTCAAAAACATTTTGGAATTTAAGGATTTTTTCTTTTACGGTAACAAGCTTTTCTCATTATGCTTTTGGCAGTCGCTTCAGATCATTTAACATTTCCTGACATTGAGAAGACATTTTCAAGTGCCTTCTCAGAATAAAATGTAAGGTTCCTCTTACAACACTGTTTCATTATATTGATATTTTTGGAACAAACCTTGAATTAATTGATTTTGAGATTTAAATCACATGGTTTGTAACTAGATATTCAGTTTCATCAGCAAAACTGCCTATTGATTTGAGATCAGTCCCTGATATTTGATTCTACTATACTTTCGTCAGACTTCAAAACAATACGTTTGCATTTGTAAAACAATACTTCTAGATACTCATGACAAAAAAATCATTTTTTGAGTTATGTGAAGAAAGATATCTCTGTTCACAGAAATTTAACAAATTTAAACATGCATTCTTTCGCATTTTGAAACAGAAGCAGAGTCTTAGATTCTTTTAAGAGGTATGTGCAGTTCTAACAGTGAGAAATCTCCATACTCAGTTGCCATGGACTTAGCTCTGTAGCTGTAACCTCTTATGATCTGTATATGGGGTACAAAAAAATAAGGTAACCTAGTAATAAAAATCCAGTTTCAGACAGCCTTAAATCTCAAAGCAGCAGTTCCTAGAATGGTCTTCTTTCTGTCCCTCAACAGAACAGATGATGAGTGGATGGATGAGAAGGTACAAAAACAGTGAATAACCATGGGTGAAATCTGATAACGAAAAGGTTTTAAAATCCCAAAATATTGTCAATGTTGCCAAGTGTTTTCTCCCATTAATTGATTATAATTCTGAGGTATAAAAACATTTTTGAATGTTTTTTCTAACCTGGTATAATCACAATCCTGTGTGAGTTCATAAATTTCTTTCTTCTTGTCTTCTATACTGCACAAAATCAGAGAACAAAGGGTTTATGTTACACAAAATATTAAAGAGGTGATTTAAGAAGTGAATGAAGGGAAATACTGCAGAAAAAACAATGCTACCAGGGTTATGAACTCACCATTTCTTCCAAAAAAATTGCAGGTGAGAAAGAGGAGAGGGTCTGCTGCTTTCATAACAAAGAAGGTGGTACTTCATCTTGTATTGTCTAACGATAAAGAGTTTTATTATTTACATGAGCTTTCAGGGACTTCTCTAAACCTTAATATTATTCTCAGTGTAGGGGCTAAAAAGCATTGCTATTTTCTTTAAAGTTGTAAATGCAATTCTAGAACATCTGACTTATGAAATATCAGCTTAAGACTTTAAACTGGTGACTATGGAATGCAAAGAAAATGGATACTGAACTGTCACCAAGAGTGTAAATATTGGAAAGAAGACACTAGAAATCCAGGATAAGAACTCATTCCAAACACACTCCTGAATTATACATTAATGCAGCTTATACTATAAGAGTATCATCTTGTGAGTATCAAGGTTGAGAGAACTACAGAGAAAAGCACATCACTTCTGCCACCTAAGTTGCAAATGAGATGACAGTCATAAATTGATTTCAGGGAAAAGGACTGAATTTGCTATCTGTTGA
Organism: Agapornis roseicollis; assembly: GCA_002631895.1. Taxonomy (NCBI): domain Eukaryota; kingdom Metazoa; phylum Chordata; class Aves; order Psittaciformes; family Psittacidae; genus Agapornis; species Agapornis roseicollis. The sequence continues at coordinate 18,150 of NDXB01003211.1, forward strand.
CCCATTAAAAAATCATTCAATTTTAATAATCAGGATTGCCTGGTATTCTGAGACCTACAAGAGGTAACACTCTTTCAGAAAAGTGCATCAGGAATTGGGGCAACTCTAACATACCTAGTGAAGGCAATTATGTGTAATTAGAATATGAAGTTAAAATTACTTCTGTGCTTAATCTTTCTCAATTTATGAAATATTCTTATTTTCATCAAGCTTAGTAAAGCATTGCACAAATGCAATCATTCTTTCAATTATTCAGAGTGGTAATTAGCAAAGGAAAAATATGCTCAGGATCAATTTTACTGCTATATTACATTTCAAAACAAAAGCTTCCACGTTTTAACATTATTCTGAACAGGCAAGGATAGTTAGTACCATCAGTCTTTTCGTTTCAGGGTTACTTCTCTAATTGAATTTCTCTGCATGCTTTTTCTCTTCTGCACACACTGCATACACAAATATTACAACCAAAAAAAGGTAATGATTTTAAAGAGAAAAAGAAAGTTATTGTATATTATAGTATATGAGGATTATGACTGACAAAAATGTTATAGATGGTTTGTAAGTACAGATAATAACAAGCTGGAAATTATTTAGTGGGATGATTTTCAATAGTTTGGCAAGAAAGTAAGTGTTACCACTGTGTTCATATATCTGGTAAGATATATGAATCAAATTAAATTGTTATATACACAATGACTTTGTTAAGCAAAACCAGGAAAATCAACTAAGATATTTTACAATATTTTGCTGATTATAAATAAAATATACTATGATATCATTTCCAACAGTGTAAGAGTAATCATATTTTAAATATATTAATTTTCTTGAATTAATTAGCTATTGTCAACTAATACATGGGATTTTAAAGCAATATTAATCAGTATGACTCAATAACCATTTAAATTATTAGCTGTCTGTAAAATATATGCAAATAACTAATATATATTAATAGCTATCAGGAAGACAGAATGATTGTGATCTACTTTAATTTTAATTAGGATTCTTAAGTGTGAACTCATACAGACCAAAAAGAACAGAAGCCATCAGTGCTGAAATAACAAAACTAATGTATTATAGCACTGATTATAAATTACAATTTTTATTTTCCTATATCCAATGACATAAGGAGATATGAGCATTGATACAGATGTCAATAAGTTTGCAGATAACACCAATTTGGGGAGAGGTGTTGATCTGATTGAGAGTAAGAAGGCTCTGCAGAGGGATCTGGACAGGCTGGATAGATGTGCCGAAGCCAACTATATTACATTCACCAAGGCAAAGTGCTGGGTACTCCACTTGGACCTCAACAACCCCAGGCAGTGCTACAGGCTTGGGGAAGAGTGACTGGAAAACTACTTGGCAGAAGGGACCTGAGGCTGCCCATTAACAGCTGCTGAACAGGATTCATCTTGTGCTGATTAGGAGAAAACTTCAGGAACAAACTTGCCAACAAAGTTTTCAAGCTGACAAGTAGGTATTCTTTATTGCAGCACCGGGAGACACAGAGGATAGCTCCTCCTAACATGTGTCCCCATATTGCTACACAAGCTGTACTCATATAGTCCCTGAGCATACATACATATTCATGAGGATACATATGGATTACATCATTTTCCAGAAGGTTCCCCTCATGCGTACAAAACTGTGCTAATGGTCTCTTGAGGGTCATCTACTTCTTCCAACAATATTCATCACTTCTGAGAGCCTTCAAAGCATGCCCAGTAGAAGCTCATACCAGTCTAATTGGTTCGTTAACACAAGAGACATAGTACTCATCAAATTATAGGGTTAGAAAGGACCTCAAGATCATCTAGTTCCAAACCCCCTGCCATAAGAAGGGACATCTCACACTAAACCATGACACCCAAAGCTTCATCTAACCTGGCCTTGAACACTGCTTGGATGGAGCACTCACAACTTCCTTGGGCAACCCATTCCAGTGCCTCACCACCCTAACAGGAAAGAATTTCTTCTTTATAGCCAATCTAAACCTCCCTTCTTTAAGTTTGAACCCACTACCCCTTGTCCTGTCACTACAGTCCCTAATGAAGAGTCCCTCCCCACCATCCCTACCTCCCCACCATCTGAAGGCCCCCTTCAGATACTGGAAGGCTGATAGGAGGTCTCCACGCAGCCTTCTCTTCTCCAGGCTGACAGCCTCAACTTTCTCAGCCTATCTTCATACAGGATATGCTCCAGTCCCCTGATCATCCTCGTGGCCCTCCTCTGGAGCTGTTCCAACAGTTCCATGTCCAGAACTGCACACAATATTCCAGGTGAGGTCTCACGGGAGCAGAGTAGAGGGGCAGGATCACCTCCTTCTACCTGCTGGTCATGCTCCTTTTGGTGCAGCCCAGGATACAGTTGGCTTTCTGGGCTGAAAGTGCACACTGCCAAATCATAGTCATTTTCTCATCGACCACCACCCCCAAGTCCTCCACCGAAGGACTGCGCTGAATCTCCTCTCTGCCCAACCTGTAGCTGTGCCTGGGATTGCTCCAACCCAGGTCTAGGATCTCACAGTTGGCATGGTTAAACTTCACGAGGTTGGCATCAGCGCACCTTACAAGCGTGTCAAGGTCCCTCTGGATGGCATTCCTTCCCTCCAACGTATCCACCGAACCACACAGCTTGGTGTCATCAGGAAACTCCTGAGGGCGCACTCAATCCCACTGTCCATGTCAGCAACAAAGATGTTGAACAAGACCGGTCCCAACACCGATCCCTGAGGGACACCACTCGTCACTGGCCTCCAGCCTGACACTGAGCCATTGACCACAACTCTTTGTGTGAGGCCATCCAGCCAGTTCTTTATCCACTGAAGGGTCCACCTATCAAATTGATGTCTCTCCAATTTAGAGACAAGGATGTCATGTGGGACAGTGCCAAATGTTTTGCACAAGTCCAGGCAGAAGACGTTAGCTCCTCCACCCTTATTTATCAGTTCTGTAGCCTCATCGTAGAAGGCCACCAAATTGGTCAGGCAGGATTTCCCCTTAGTGAAGCCATTCTGGCTGTCACCAAGCACCTCGTTGATTTTCATGTATCTTAGCATGCCTTTCAGGAGAATCTGCTTCAAGGTTTTGCTAGGCACAGTGGTGAGACTGCCTCCTACTTATCTGTTAATTTAACTGAAGCCCATCTTGGACACCTGCCATTCCCAGATACTCCTTATCCCTGTGTTGTGTTCTTCTAGACTGTTTTCTTAAAACTATGTCAACTATAATGATTTATCTTGTACAAGAATTCTCAGTATGTTCTCTAGCTGTATTCTACATTTTTTTTCTCTGTATCATGCACCTTAGTAATTTTCCATTGCTACTTTTACAAAGCCATCAAACTTAACATTTCTTAAAACTAATTCTGAAGGTTTGTATATTCCATTTTGTGATTTCTTGACCCCCTTGTTTAAGTGCTCAGCCATCCAAAAAAGCCAACAGCATCCTGGCCTGAGTCAGTGTCCTGGGTTCAGCAGTAGCAATCACTTTTCTCCTTCTTAGTAGCTGTTGCAGTGCTGTGGTTTGATTTTCAGTCTGGGAATAACACTAATAACACTGATGTTTTTAGCTGTTGCTACGTAATGTTTACACCTACTAAGGACTTTGGGAGTCTCATGCTCTGCCAGGGAGAAGGGAAAGCTGGGAGGAAGCAGAGACAGGACACCTGACCCAAACTAGCCGAAGAGGTATTCCATATCACAGAATGTCATACCCAGTATATAAACTAAAGGGAGTTGCCCACTAGGGCTAGATCACTGCTCCAGTCAGACTGGGTATCGGTCAGCAGGTGATGAACTTTTGTATTCTCTTCTCTTGTTATTTCTCTTATCATTGTTATTATTGGTGATTGCAGTAGTGGTTTTGTGTTATACCTTAGTTACTGGACTTTTCTTATCTCAACCCGTGGTAGTTATATTCTTTTGATTCTCCTTGCCATCCCTCCAGCAGCAGGAGGAAGAAGTAGGGGGGAAGTGAGCAAGTGGTTGCGTGGTTCTGAGTTATCAGCTGGGCTTAAACCATAACTTTGCCTTATTGAATGCATACCTATATATGTAGAAATGCAATTTTGCAAGGATCATTTTCTACTTAAATGTTAGACTACTGACATGGAATGTGGCTAATTGTGCTTCCTTCAAACAAACCTTTCAGTTGATGAATCAGCAGCATTTAAATGCTTGCTATTGAGCTATTGGCTGAATAGGGCTTCCCTTTTTTGATAGCAAGAAACCACACTCAGTGATGTGATATATATCTCTACCATAGAATAAACTTCAGAATGCATTGTATTGATATGGTAGAGACGGGCTGAGAATTTTTCATTGAAGTATATTTCAATCTCAGATGCTGATATTGTTACCATCAAAGCCAGGTATATGAAGACCATCAGAAAGGCACCTGAACAGGAAGGGAGAGAACAGGCCATAAAACACCACTGATGTAGCTTCTGCAGAAAGGTAAAAGCCTTTTTTTGGGACCAAAGCACTGGCTGAAAGAATGCCTCTGCTATTATTTAGGAAAACTGCCTCTCATTCTTTCTTTTTTCCATGTTCAGGAAAAGCATTTGTAGATTCTTCGTAAAGTGATAGGATTGCAACCAGAAATTTTGCATGCATGTGATTAATCACTATCCTCAAAGAAGCAATTCAGGAAGATCATTAGTATTGCCATGAAAGCTAGTCTGAGGCAGAAGAGATAAAGAAAATGTAGTCGGAAGGAAAGCACAGTAAAATAACAAGCAGAAAGTAATAAAATACCATGGATTTTTCTACTTTCTAATTCATCAACTGTCAGTATAGTATTTTTTGAAAACTAACCTTAGATAGCATACATTTTTCATTATTTTCTTCTCTGTAATTTTTTTTGTCTTTCATAGTTATATTTCCAGTGTTTACTGATCTGCCTCTTCCTTTCTATTGCACTTTCTTCTTCCCCCCTTACCCTGTGTTCTTCTTTTCCTCTTTCATCTCCACTATAGCTTTGAATTAAAAGAAGTTTTTTTTCTAACAGAAAAATGGCAATATCAACCAAAATGGTAAAAGGGGAACCAAGAGAGAAGACAATTATTACAAGTTAATGCTTACACATGGATTATAGGTGGAACCAGAGCTGGAATGCTGTTGCTAGTGACAATGAGAATTTCCTAACTAATGACAAAATACAAGCAAAATCTGGCAGGTTTTTGATTGCCTTGTACCACATTTTGCATTTATGTTCTGGAAGAATCTTTAAGTAACTTATTAACAGCTTTAGAAATAGAAAATAGATCAGTCTTACCATAGTAAATAAAGCTATTTCTGCACACAGGAGTTATGAGGAGCTGAGCAGAAGGAGAAAAAGTAGGCAAGGGTCATGTGGCACTCTTAAAACAAAATTTCAGCACATCTTAACTGAATTAGCTGTGCTTTCTAATGTTCATGACAGGTCCTGGGAACTTTTCATGACAAGAGAATGAAGGCTGAATTCAAATTAAAGCCCTACTGTATCTGGCTGCCATAAACGCACAGAAGATCATAATGTATGCCAGATCTTTTGCAGATATAATCTATATGATGGCTGAATCTACTGTTTTTTCCATTGGCATTTTATAGACAAGTAGCTTTTGTTTATGAGAGGAAGTTAGTGAATGGAAAGGATACAGAAAGCTGGTAAAATATAATTGCTAAATTTTTTTCCAAAACTATAATAAACATTCTAGTGAAAAAAAAAAAAAAATCTTCCAGAGAAATGTCATCAGTAGTTACAAAGACTATGAAACTTGAAACCTGTAACTTTTTGACAGCAAAATTAGATGCATAAATGGTCAATAATAACTAATTGTTGACCCTTTATTCACATGGAATAACTAAGAATAACTGGGAAATAATTTTTGCTTGGAAAAGACTTGAGAATTCTTGTTCTCAGGGCTCTGAATACATCTATGTGTCTTAATGGCCCCAACCAGCCTTCCCTGACCCCTCTCAAAAATGCACACACCTCCATACACACACAGTCCTGTCTGTGTTCCCAGACATGCTCAGTTCTGAGCACCATGTCCCTACCTGAGCCATGCCGCAGGTGTGCCTGAGCTCAGTCCTTATCCTGTTGATGCTGACTTGCTGACTGTGCTCTGTAGACTGATCTCTGACCTCAGTCTTCACCTTACACTTGTTGAATTCTCGCTGCACTGCTGGTGGGGTGCACTGATGTGGCCACTCTGCCTTGTTCTGCTTATCTGCATGAGGGCACCCTAACTGCCTGCTAACATTTGTCACAACTTTGTAGCATTCAGGTAATCCAGTGTCCTGGGTTCAGTAATAGCAGTCAGTTTTCCTCCTTCTTAGTAGCTGGTGCAGCACTGTGTTTTGACTCAACTTGGGAACAAAACTGGTAACAGGGATGTTTTTAGTTACTGCTCGAATGTTTTGTTCTGACCAAGGACTTTGTGAGCCTCATGCTCTGCCAGGGAGGAGGGGAGGCCGGGGAGGAAGCAAAAAGCCAAAGAGGTATTCCATACCATAGCACGTCATGCCCGGGATGTAACTGGGAGTGATCCGGAAGGGCTAGTGCTCTCTGGGGTGTTGGAGGGGGTATTTGGTTGGTGGTTGGTGAGGTGTTGTGAGTTATCTGTCGGTGGTTGGTGAGATGCTATATACTTTTGCCTTGTTATTTCCTTTATCATTATTATTAGTGGTGGTAGCAGTAGTGATTTGTGTTATACCTTAGTTACTAAACGGTTCTTATCTCAGCCTGTGGGAGTTGCATTCTTTAGATTCTCCTCCCCATCCCTCTGGAAGCAGGGGAGGGCAAGAAAGGGGGGTTGAGTGAGCTGCTTGGCTGGGTTTAAACCATGACATCCAGTGTTTACCATAAGCTGCAAAGAATTTCTTTAGTCACTGCTAAGCATAAATATAACAAATTTAGTAAACATAACTGCTGAATACATTTATTGATTTTGTACAGTAACAATAGCATTAAAGACATTATTAGGACAATGGGTTGATGCAGAATTGCCTTTTAAAATCAATGATAGTCTCAGCAAGTCAAACTGTTTTTTTCTTCAGAAAAAATGGGACCTATTTTCTACAAAGCAAATCAGATTAAAAAAAAAAACAAAGCAACCAACCAACCAACCAAAGCTCTAAATCCCCCAAAGAAAAAAATCCCTAAACTGAAACCAAACAACAGCCTCTGAAAAAACCCCAAACCAATACACAAACAAAAAAAACCCAACCAAACAACCAACCACAACCAAAAAACACAAGAAACTAAAACCAGCTCAGGTAGATGTAAATACAAATTATTTGGAGAAAATTAACAACCTTGTTTTGTTTTTTTTTTTCATTCAGGACAGTGTTGTTGCAAAGAACATGATTGCAAAATCATAGAATTATGGAATGATCTGAGTTGGAAGGAACCTTAAAGCTTGTCTCGTTCCAACAAGCCTGTTATGGGCAGGGACACCTTCCACTAAACCAGGTTGCTCAAAGCTCTATCCAGCCTGGCCTTGAACACTGCCAGGGACAGGGCAGTCACAGTTTCTCTTGATAACCAGTTTCTCACCACCCTCATAATGAAGATATTTTCCTAATATTTGATCTAAGTTTCCATTCTTTTTGCTTAAAGCCATGATGTTTTGCTATTTCTTCATTTTTAAGTTGTTATGGATGCTTGATATCTTGCCAGTATTAAGCAACATGCGAAAGTCTGGTGAAAGATTATTCTGAGATTGGATGCCAAATCCTCTTTCATGGAGGCATTGACAAACATTTTTAAGTTTTCTGGAATAAAACTGGTTCTTCACTGGAGTTACTTTTAGGTCTTGACACCCTTCCAAAGAGTGGATAGGAAAGATAAAATGCAGCTTATGTTGTCTAAAAGCGATAGAATCATAGAATTACAAATAATACAATTTTGAAGATTTGAAAAGACCTTTAACATCCTCAAGTCCAACATTTAACTCAGCACTGCCAAGCCACCACTAAACCATGTCCTTAAGTGTCACATCTGCAAGTCTTTTAAATACCTCCAGGGAATGTGACACAACCACATGACTGGGCAGCTTATTCCAATACTTGACAACCCTTTTGGTGAATAAATTTTTCCTAATATCCAATTTAAATTTTCCCTCATGCAGTACTTCGTGCAGCCTCAGAGAGGCCCTGGTCCTACTGGCTAAACTATTTCTGACACTCGTGGTTTAAGCCCAGCCAGTAACTCAGAACCACACAGCCACTCGCTCACTTTCCCCCTGCCCTTTTTTATTCCCCCACTCCAAAGGCCAAAGAGGTATTCCATACCACAGCATGTCATGCCCAGGATGTAACTGGGAGTTACCCAGAAGGGCACTTTCTGCTCGGTCAGGCTCATTTTCAGTGGGTGGTATCATGCCCTCTTCCCTTGTTATTTTCTTATCGTTATTATTATTGGTGGTAGCAGTAGTGATTTGTGTTATACCTTAGTTACTAAACTGTTCTTATCTCAACCCGTGGGAGTTGCATTCCTTCGATTCTCCTCCTTATCCCTCTGGGAGTGGGGAGGAAAGAGGGGGGAGGAAAGAAAGAGGGGGAGGGAGTAGAAACTGAGTTTAAACCACGACATATGGCATATTTTCCAAAACCATTCATATACCATATCTGTAAAGGCAGGTGTCATAGAACAACATTAATGAAGTAATTAATAACTTACTCCTAATTATTGTGGATTCAAATTAGTCACTAGCTTTATTAGATTTAGTCATTTTATTCCAAAATTTACCAGAAGTACAGGAAAACAAGAAACTCAAAAAACAATTCTGTTCTCTGATTTAGTTTACTTATGCTTTTGTGTGTGTGTATGTTTTGTGTATAATTAAAGTTTCTTGTAAGCAGCATCTGAGCATTTAATAATTCTGCTGTGTCACAACAACCTTGTAGCTGTGATGTTATGCAATTTTAATAAAATTATGTGCAGCTGTTTATGAAGACTATAAAATAACAGCATTTTGTCACTGTACAAACAAGCTGTCATGAGCTGAATTAAAAAAGTGTGTTCCAAAAGACACTAAAATGTTCTAACAGATTAGTTGTCATCTTAGGACTAAGTAACTCCAAAGATTTAGACTGTAAACTGAAGAAATTTTTTTCTTGCCCACAGTCCAGATTTTAAGGATGGTTGTGTCTTGTTTCATGAAGAGGGTCCTAGCTTTACTGCAATATTCTCACAATAGTAGTAGTTCTATAATTTTATAAATCAGTTAATGCTTTAGTTACTTTAATCAATACATTATATATATATATCAATAGTGTCAAAACTTACCATAAAAAATACTTCAGTAGTACAGAATTCTTAAAAAATGTTTGCCAAGTGTTTGAGACTCCAACATTTATGCATGTAAGCAGATTCAAAGGTTCATAGAAGTCAGAAATCCTCTGATCAATGGATGTTACTTTATCGTCTGTTCTGTCCTTAGTACTTCAGGTTCTTAAACTTAAATTAATCAGTTATCCCCAAACTGATTTTATTAGTTTGTATTCCAGTAAAGCACAGCTTTCAGAAGGAATGCCAATATTCATTTGAAGGACTTGGAAAACAGAAGAACAATTTCAACAACTTATTTAATTATTTTTGGCCATTTTATGAAGTTGTGAGGCCTGAACCGTCCACAACATGAGTATTACTCTGGAAGAAACACACAAAAGAGATCCCTGGTATGTCATTGTAAAGAATCACAGTTCTAACAGCAAAACAGTAAATCCTACAGGCTGTTGTAAATGCAGTCTGGCATTCATTTTTAACATGGTATTTCATTCAGTGAAAAGGTTGGTAATTTCCTGACTTTTTGAAAGTAGATATTTAAAGCAGCTGAAAATGTTTTAAAAACTTCACTTTCTTCCCAAGGTGCACAAGTGAGTTGGCTATGTAATGGCAGTTGTATGTTTTCAGATGGTACATTACAGGGGTAACCAGAGCAAAGTGTGAAAGGTTAAACCACCATTTATTTATTTATTTATTTAGTTAGTTAGTTAATGTCATCACAGTAGTCCTTTATCTGCAGAGTTTTCTGAAATGCCAATCCACCACTTTTGGGAGAGTGTGAAAATTTTTTACCATTACCAGTTAGGAATAATTAGGAAGAAAATCATAAAATTACCTGAATAGTTTAAATTAGCAAGCTTAACATGCCTTGAAATCTTCCTATTAAGGCACAAAACAACAGGTTAAAAAAATAAGGTGTAAAGTGTGGCCTCCTACCTACTCATCTTGTATGATGAGTACTATTTAGCATGTATGGCAACAGAAATACTGTGACATTGTTTATCATTGTGAATCAAACTGAAAGCCATCTGGGGCCAATGAAAGCCTTTTATTTGACTTTGATGTGTCCAGGATGAGGCTGGACATATATGACTGCATAATAGTTAAGTCAGAGTTACTCAAAGATACTTTGAAAATGTAAAAATGCATGAGAGAAAAATAAGGGAAGAAAATTGTTCCATTATGGCTGTAAAGAAACCACTGACATTTGCATGCTTACTTATGTGTTTCAGTATTCAGTTTCATAAGGCTTTTGCTTTCATATAAGAATTTCAATGCCTTTATAAGAGAATATACTGGTCATCAGGTACTGAGAAACAACTCATCCATATAATTGGAAACTTGAAGCAGTTTTATTAAAGGATATGTTCTTACTGAAGAAGACCAGTGCACTGGAGTTAAACCCAACCCTGAGACTTAGGAAGTAGGTTTGGAAGATCTTGCTCTTTGCTGTCCCTCCAAGTGTAACTACATATTCCTTTCTTTGCATGCATAAAATATGATCATGCTGAGTCAAACTGAAGATTTATTTGGCACAACATCCTGTCTTTGAAGTGGGAAAGAAAAAGAGCTAAGGGAAAGAATATACAAAACTGGCAAATATTGATTCTCAGGTTCCGGGAGCTAGGGATTTAAGAAGTGTATTTAAGCCTTTTTTCAGTTTTGTCTTTTAAAGCCTTTTATAAGAATTAATTTTTCTCATGAAATATACACTGTAAGATTTTTCCTCTGTTTTAAGCTTCTTGCATGATAAAACAGTGATGACCTGATGCATAAAATGAATCAAATTTTATACTAATGTGCAGATTCCAAGATGCATTTGGAAATGTTCATGCAGGTGTATGTATGTGGAAGCTTGGGCCAGTTCCCCATCAGAAATGAAGTTCTAATATGCATTTCTAAGTGACTCATTAATTTTACATTCAGATATACATTAAAAATAGAAGATTTATTAGAAGTATCATTATGTCACTGTTCCTCAGAAACTGACCAAAATGATGATGATACCTTGGGAAGTGAGAAAAACAGTCATGGCTATATTTTTCACTAAATATATGGGTGTTACTTGAATTACATAAGTGAGAATTATGTGTGTATATTAAGAGGGAAATAAATGACACTGCAAACTATCAAAAGTGCACAGGTGTTCCCACTTTTAAGTTTTTCACATTAAATTGTGCATTTGTAATTTCCCCATGCATTTGTATCCCTTAGAGCTTTCAGCAGAACATTTTTTTTTTTTTTTTGCACATTAAATCCCCACAAACATTTATTATAACTTGATTCTTTGGTAAATACCCTGTATTCAAAAAGAAAAAAAAATAGAAGAAAAAAGAGAAAGAGAAAAAACAGAAAGAGAAACAGGGAAAAAGGAGAAGGGAAAAGGGAAAGAAAAAGGGAAAAAGGAAAAGGAAAAGGAAAAACTGTAGTGACAGGACAAGGGGTAATGGGTTTAAACTTAAACGGGAGGTTTAGATTGGATATAAGGAAGAAATTCTTTCCTGTTAGGGTGATGAGGCACTGGAATGGGTTGTCCAAGGGAGTTGTGAATGCTCCATCCCTGGCAGTGTTCAAGGCCAGGTTGGACAAAGCCTTGGATGTCATGGTTTAGTGTGGAGTGTCCCTACTTATGGCAGGGTGGCTGGAACTAGATGATCTGAAGGTCCTTCCCAACCCTAACAATTCTATGATTCTATGAAAAAGGAAAAGTGAAAGAAGAAGGGAAAAAGGAAAAGGAATAGAAAAGGAAAAAGAAAAGAAGGAAAAAGAGGCAATTATGTGGAGCAATCTAAGAACAAATGTTTGATTTCATTGTAAAAAGCTGCAACATTTTGTGGGAAAGTGTTCTCTATGTTTGTACAGACTATATAATTTCTTTCCTCTGACAGAATAAGATTTCAAGACTGAAATTTGACACTATTCTGACTTTCAGTTATTCAGATTCTCTGAAATTGCTCAACCTCCATTCAACCCTTGAAATTAAGACAAGATCTCTAACTTTCAGATTTATTTTCTGCATGAATTTTTTATTATTTGAACCTTCCAACCTATGTGCGCAACGAAAACACATTCATACCATCTCAGATGCTCTCGTGTCATCTACAAGAAAAATGGGACTCTATCTAGTTTATTTTAAAAAAGCCTGTGACACTCATAAATTTAATATTTGCCTCTTTATGTCTAAGCAGAATTCTGAAGTTTGTTTTCTTAATGTAAAGATTTTCAAATATCACTAGTCTTACTGGGAGACAGGGGGAGGTGTGTGCGGGGGGGATGGGGGGTGGTGGTGTCAGTGTGAGCAGACTGTATAGAGCAAGAATGAAGGAGATAACCTGGACTAGGTTAGAGGATGCAGTTATGACCTATAATGGGAAACACCAAAAGATGTTTGACAGCATCTGGAACAATGAGATATATCAAGAAATGCTTAGTTTGCCCAGAATGCAGGCTACCATTTCTGTTACTGCTGCAGTTAGCCTTACCTGCAACTTTCTCTGCTAGTGTATGTGAAATGACGTAACAATTGTTCTGACCTGCCAAACGATGATATTGGCTCCTTTATCAGTATCTCAGGCAGCAGATGTGCAGAAGCTTCTTGTCTTAATTTTAAAAATCCTTCAAAGTCTCTCATCTTCCCTTCAGTATCAGAAAATAATTTGATTTCCATATCACAGGCCTCTGACCTTCCAAATTTTCTTGCTGACTGAATTTTCAAACAAGTGTGCTGATAGTCAGTCCTTAGCAGTGCAAGCATATTTTCATTTTACAATTTTGCCCATATTGTAGTTAACAGGAAAAATGCCACATCATAAGTCTTTGACATACATCAGAACTCCCATTTCTTACTTTTTAAATCAAGCTTGAAAGTATTGCTTAAATATATGATTTCTTAGAAGCAGGAGTTTTGATACATTTCCATTTGAGATGATGCTGGTTGGTCATTTTAAATCTTTATTTAACAATTCTTATTATGGCATAATTATTTTTTTTAAATACTAATCTTCATGTGAAGGTTATTTTTATACTTCTATACATTTGCTTATTATAAGATTTTTACATTAATATTGCAATTGAAAAGAGGTAAACCCTGATATGTCAGTAAGACTGAATAGAAAATACTACACATCTTAAACAGAATCTCATACTGGACTTCCACCTTCAAAACATACACTGCATTCTTTAACAATTTTATTAACTTGCTAAATATGAAGAAGAATTCACATACAAGAAAAAAAGTCTGTTATATTAGTACACTATTTACTTAGAAGTGAAAGTTGTTAAATAGGTAACTGGCAAAACACATTCCAAGAAACTTATCAGTACTACAGCACTGAATTTTAGAGTACCAATGTTAAATTCATAACTTAAGAAATGGAGAACAATTTTTATTGCTATTAGTATAAAATACAGGTAGATGATTTAGGAGTCACCAACTAGTACTTAGATAATTCTTAAACGTCACTATTTACTAGATTTCATAATTTCAAAATTTATCTAGAAGATAATAAAACTTTCCTTGCTAATCAGTTACTGGAAAAAATAAAGACTAGAGGAAGTTTGAAAATTATAGGAAATCATAGAAATCTAGGCTGTTGATTTTCTATCAAAGCCAACATCATAAGCAGCATTACAGCCATTTTGTTGTTTGAGTTTCACTGATTGAATGGTGAAATTAGAAATAAATGAAGTCTACTAATGGACAATTGGGACAAATTATCTAGAAAAACAAAGTAGATAAATGTTAGAACAAAACAATATTTTCATTCGTTACTTCAACCTATGGCCTTATTTCTGTGACAATTTTATCCTTTCTCCATAATCCATATTGTGCAGCCAAAAGATGGCAGTGCTTCATCAACAATCCCTACAAAGTTTAAGTTTATCCTTAGGTCATTATTTAGGATATGTGAAAGATTTAAGAAAATACACAGTTTTACAAGCTATCCAGTCTCTCACTCACTGATAAAATTTCAAATCAAATGAAAGGTGTTCCCATTTGGTTTTAAATTGTTTTGGTTCTCTGACATCTCATAAAGCTTTCTTAATGAATATTCTCTATCTCACATATCAAACAAGATTTTTTAGAATACTTAATAAATAGAAAACAAGTATGCTTCTCCTATGTTTCAGATTTAACAGACTTACACAATTCTGTATTTGGCAGTGACTCATCATCATAGCTTTATGGAGTTTCCTCAAACTCATAATATTTCAACTGATACTGAAGCATTAAACATTTTAAATAGAGATGAAAGACAGAAGTTTAAAACTTTGTAAGAACAGAGTGATATAGTTTGTAGGTTTTTTCCATTATATTCACATCATAAAAGCCAACATTTTTTCATAAAAGCCAAGCATCATGTATCCTGCTTCTGCTTGTTCTTTTTCCACATTGCATTTTCCTCACAACACTTTTTTCATGATACAGCTCTGTCTCATACATATTTAGGCAGACTCTATGCTAATGTTGCTCAGCATGTCTATGTCATAAACATGGAACAGATCTATACTATTTACCATGATCCTAGATTGTCTTTATTTTTATGATATTTCACAGAGATACTTTCTATTACATGTAAAACACATTTCTGTTGCAAAGAAAATAATAGGCTATCAAGTTATATAATTACAAACTATTGAATGGTCATGTTTGAATCAACTAAGTGATTCTGTTCTAATTAATTTATAAGAAAAGGGTTATATTTAATTTTGTTCAATAGTGTTTCCTGCTTTGCTGATTTTGTTTGAAAACTAATTCAGCCCTCTATGCTTCATTCATTCTTACTTAAAAATAAAATAATTTCAAGTAAGATAAGACAAAAATATACAGACAGAAAGAAACGTTAATAAGCATGAAAACCGGATCTACATATTAATAATGTTTTATGTATTTCAACATCAGTACATTTTTTTTGTTGTTGCAATTTCAGGTCTACATTTTAGAAACTAAGTAATCTAGCCTAATATTCACCATCTGTTAATATCCTTAAGAAAGACATATATAAACATGGAATTACCAGACTTCTTATTCTTTAAAGGTGAAGCAGGTTTGTTTTCTTTTAAACTGATAGCCCAGACATGCTCAGTGGACTGGATATAAGAACAATATGCCCCTATTTGTAGCTACAAATTGAATTTTTTGAACAGATACACTTCTCACTTTATGGGTGATGTGACTTTATGCATGTTGTGGCATGTGTCATGGCTTGAGATATCCATAATGCAGTATCCAGAAGGTACTAAAATAGTATTTTTGTATAAAAATTAGTCTTATACCAGCTCACCTGCCAGTTTCTGGCAGCTTACTTGGTTAGCTATTGTAGACAACATCTTTTGGTTGAATACCAAAATTTATATTTGCTTATCAGTGTATACTCACAGTAGAAGTGACTATTTCACATCATGCAACTCCCTGGGGTTTTGCCGCTTGTGCTTTTAACAAGAGTATGTATGTATATATAATTTCCATTAAACAATATTCAGAACAAAGTAGCTTGCTTAAAAAAGAAATTTGGGTTGTGTCAAATCTATTCACAGTCTTCTGGGGAGGAAAAAAAAAAAAAAAA
>NDXB01003211.1:34090-44360 GCA_002631895.1 Agapornis roseicollis
GGAGGAAAAAAAAAAAAAAAAAAGGGTAGGTTTGCAGACAGGAGAAAGAGAAGGAGCAAAAATACCTCTGTTTCTTCAACACCTGGTCCTTGAAATGTTTCAGGCTAATCGAAAGTTCTTTTTCAGCCTGGGAAAATATCAGTTCATGCTTTTTCACCAGACATCTGCTACAGATAAGACTCAAGCCAAACTGTTCAAGTTTATTGACTTAAAGTATTTTGCAATAATGCTTCTAACTCAAAACAGCCTTCTAATTTCAGATGGACCTTTAAATCTAATATTATAGAAATCTATTTCTATAAGTAGTATTTTTGAAATGAAAAAAGGCATGATTTTGCAGTTTCTGATGGCAGTAGGTTCTTATTATGCTAATTATTTTCCCTCTTAACGTGTGTGTTCTATGACACTTTTTATCTGAGCAGGTTCTTTCTTATAATAACGGTATTCAATAACTCTCAAGACTTCTTCTCCCAGATAAAATGAGTAGTAATAAAGTCTCGATAGCCATGAGCACACAGTTTGAAATCAAAATAGCTTTCTTCTTAATCTCAGTGAAGGGTATCAGTTAGCTATTTTGGATGTCACTATAACATCAGCATTTAGACATTAATTAAACTCATGTAGTCTAAGCAATAAAATGTTACAATGCATATTATGAAACTCTATATTGAGATGAAAATTTCTGTATACAAGCTGAGGACTAGGTTTGCGTTGAATGTAAGACAACAGGATTATGATGATGTACCATATGCTAAAGGTGTACTTTTTTATTTTATATTTGTACAGGCATGCAAGGGTAACTTCAGAGAAAAAAGAAACATACCTCTTTGCTACCATTTATGTGTACAAATACAGCTCTTGCTCAGATTCTCATTATCTCAAACCTCAGCACATCATACTGTACTTTTACCATGGCAATTGTAAACTCTGAGGTCATTATCATTCAAAAGATTGTTTTTCTTCCTCTCTGCATTCACCATGTCACCTTCTACCACTTTTCTTATTCTGCTGCCCCAAACAGAGAGTGATTACCTTTTATTCCAGTAGCTTCATGTCATTATATATTTTCACTTGTCAGTGGTATTTTCAACATGCTTATCATGCCAAACTCTGTTCCAGACAGTTGCATTTTCCATCAAGCATCTCCATGCTTTTTCACTCATATGATACAGGTAAACTAATTCCTTTTAAATGAAAATAATAGTACTAGTGAAAATTAATAGCAGTAATGATATTATTTATATCCCTTCATTTGTTGTGAAATGTATTGCTAGAAAAATCTGTGCAAGAAGCTATTATCAGTGCACAAGAGGTTTTACTGCAATCCCTGGAATTAGGATGAATGCTTTTTAATAAGACATAATGATGTTTTATTTACCTAAAGAATCATTTACAGAAATTTTGGAATACTCTGTGTAGCAGAAACATCTAGGTGATATAAATACAAACATATAGTCTACATACTGGGAAGCAGAGCTTGGAAGTACCCAGGCTAAGTTTGCATAATGGAATTTGACATGGCAGAGTTTGTGAGCTCGTGACCTGTTTGACAATGGCTAAGCCATTTCTGGACTTGAGCTGATTCTAGAGAAAATATAGTTGCTTTAACACAGTGCTACAGATACTAAGTCCTCTGGATTCAACATAGGTGCATTGTATTTATTCATCTACACCACGGCATGATGAATTCATGCATTCAATTACTTGTAAACAGATAAACAAGTGCTGATTCTATACTGACCCTCTATTTCCAGTTGTCCTGGGTTTAGCAGTAGCAGTCATTTTTTTTCCTTCTTATTAGCTGGTGCAGTGCTGTGTTTTTGACTTTCTGCCTGGGAACAGCACTGATAACAGCTATGGTTTTAGTTACTACTCAAATGTTTAGACTGACCAAGGACTTTGTGAGTCTCATGCTCTGTGAGGGAGGAGGGGAAGCTTGGAGGAAGCAGAGACAGGACACCTGACCTAAACTACCTAGAAAGGTATTCCATACAACAGCACATCATGCCCAGGTTGTAACTGAGAGTTACCTGGAAGGGCTAGTGGACTGCCGGGTTGGACAAGGTATCGGTCAGTGCTTGGTCAGGCAGGGTGGGCTGAGTTATTGGTCAGCGGGTAGTGAGGTGTTGTATTCTCTTCCCTTGTTATTTCCTTTATCATTATTATTATTGGTGGTAGCAGTAGTGATTTGTGTTATACCTTAGTTACTAAACTGTTCTTATCTCAGCCTATGGGAGTTGCAGTCTTTAGATTCTCTTCTCCATCCCTCTGGGAGCAGGGGGAGGGCAAGAACAGGGGGTGGGTGGATAGTGAGAGAGAGACTGTGTGATTTATGGCTGACTGGGTTTAAACCACGATAGCTCTTTTTGGCACCCAATGTGGGGCACGACAGGACTTGTAATACAGGTGGGCTACGGCAGCAGTGCAAAATGGATATGGCTGTGGACTTGTACCTGGCCGTCCTGCTGCTCTTCATTATCCTGGCCCTTGCCTCACTTCCTTCTTCTTGAGGCTGCGGGGAGCTGAGAGGGAGCGGCCCCGGGAGGCTGCAGCTGAAGTGGCCTGGGTGAGCGGTCCCAGTAACCAAGTAGTGGCAGGAATGCGGCCAGAGGCCAGCAGGGAGCTGCTGGGAGTGGAGGAAGTCAGGTGATCGAGGAGTGGGAGGAGGCTGCCGAGCAGTCGGAGGAGGGAGTGGAGGAACCGAGCCCCACGGCCGAGTCCAGCCCCGCGGCAGCCAAGAGCATCTCCTGGCAGCTGCCCACTGAGCCCCACAAGCCTGAGCCCAGGGGGATGCAGGAGACCACGAAGCACTTTCCAGCAAGGCAGAGGAGGAAGATCTGGAATCAGGAAAAGAGAAACTGGTGGTGGGAGAGCCGGCAAGCACAGCAGCTGCAGCAGCCCCAGTGACAATAACAGCAGCATCATTTGAGAGTTCTGAAGGTTTCCAATGGCCTTTGGGTACTCTTGGGACCTGCCTGCTGATTGTGATGGGGATCAGCATTGTGGCACACATACAGTGTTTAACTCATGACCATTTTGCCTGATCTCAATAGTTAAGCAGAGTCGGGTTTGGGTCTTATCTAGGGTTAGACAGTGATATAAGAGGACCAGGAGATTTTCCCCAAGGCTGGACAGTCATGAGTGGCTGGGTGTATGGGACAGTATGAGGCAGTATCTAGTCCACTGGGCCCCTCCAGTGCTCTGGAAGCATCGGAGATGGAAAGCAGCTGTATGGAGTCCCCAGCAGCAAGCTGCAGAAACTGCTGAAGGGGGCAGTGAATCATTTTGAGCCTGGTGGGACCATGACACTTCAGGCCACCAGAGCAGAGATGCAACATAGAGATGGACTCATGATCGAGGGGTGGACTTAGCAATGGACACTATTGCCAGGGTGTGAACACTGACTGTTACAAGAGACACCAGATGGACTCAGCAACTTTATAGGGAGTGGTCGATGCACTAAGATAAGAGTGCACTGAGATAAGGGTGATGGTATATTGAAAATGTGGAATCTGATCATGACGTGAATGGTACGGAATAAGGTGTGGATACTGTCCTGGGTTCAGCAGTAACAGTCATTTTATGTGGTTTTGTCTTATTTAAGCCTTTAAATGTGGCAGGTTGTATATAGGCCATTTAACATCTTTGTGCTTTTGTTTCATCATTAAGGGAAATTTAATATTGGTTGCAAACTTCAGAAATAGATGAAGATATAAATACTGCTAAAAATTAGTGAATTATTATGGCAACAAAACCCATCAGAACACTATAAGTAAATTCTGGGGAGCGACTCTTCGTTAGGGACTGTAGTGACAGGACAAGGACTAATAGGTTCAAACTTAAACAGGGGAGGTTTAGATTGAATATAAGGAAGAAATTCTTTCCTGTGGTGAGATGCTGGAATGGGTTGCCCAAGGAAGTTGTGAGTGGTCCATCCCTGGCAGTGTTCAAGGCCAGGTTGGATGAAGCCTTGGGTGTCATGGTTTAGTGTGAGGTGTCCCTGCTTATGGCATGGGGGGTTGGAACTAGATGATCTTAAGGTGCTTTCCAACCCTAACTATCCTATGATTCTATGAGTTTAAGACCTAAATAGGATAAATACAGCCTAAAGATATGAAGCCATTTCTTCTTCATCCTCACTTTTTTGTAGTGTGCTAGTGGAGAATCTAAATCAGCTGACTCACAGCATTATGAAATAACCCCAAGGATGTCCAACTGAAATGAACCATCTCCACTCCATCACTCTTACTGTCCCTCTTCAAGATAAGATTTAATTACTATGACGTTTAGTTACTTTTGTTTACTCTTATATTTTTATCTGTCTTCCCTTTCTTTTTTCCTACTATGCAAAAACCAGCATTGGTACTCCAGCTGTGATAATGGTTCTACCTACTATTAAATTATATTTTATATATTATATGATTATAGTTTGTGTTTTGAACTATCAATCAGCTCGTCAAGAGCATTATAAGCATTAAATGGAGACGTTTAATATACGTTTGGGTCTTTCAGCTTTCCTGATATATCTGTTTTTGAGAAGATGAGAAATTCCAGTCTGAGAACCAGAATAGAATTATTTTGAAATATTTAATTTTAAAAAAGTTATATCAAGAAAGAAAAAAAAATAAAAAAATTATTTTATTTTATGATCCCTTGCGATATATCCTCAGTTTTGATTATGAATAGGTTGATTGAAATTCATATTGCTACAAATGGATTTGGTCACTCTCTTTCTAAGACACTCACTTTCTAAGAAAAAAGTAAAACCAGAAAAAAGTGTTAGATGTTGATACTCTTAGCACCTGGTTTGCTTCAAGATTTGTTTCAAGTTGTTTTCATTCACCTGTATTAGTGTACTGATCTGAGTGAAAAGTGGCTTTACTAAGGCATTGTCCCTATAAGTAATATGAGAGTTATTCAATTCACTCACACAGTGGAATTTAATTTTTTCTTTCCACTTGATTGTACTCTACCTATGAGAGTATTTTTTAACCATGACCCAGTTTCTAAGGGGTGTTCTGGAAGTCTGAAGAAACAAAAATATTATTGGCTCATATTTTAAAGAAAATCCACACTAAAGTCCAAGCCCAGATACTGGGAATATCTTTGATAAAGATATCTTTAAAAAAAAAAAAAAATAAATAATCTTCTATACATGATTTTAAAATAAATGAAAGTGAATGTGATACATATTTGTTTTAATCATTGATAACCATCAAAAGATTTACTATTCCAAGCATTTATGGTCAAAGTGGCTTTTTTTTGTCAAAGTGAGGGTTTCTGTTAAAAACGAACAACTCCACCAGATACATACTACATAGCAGGTTTTGGAAACTGAGATTTAAAAATAGATTAAGAGAGCTACTGAAAAAGCAACTTTATGAGCCAGCTTTTAAATTCCTGTAAATCCGCTTACTCTTATTCAGTTAATTCAAGATCTGATTTTAAAAATACAACATTGAAATATTGTTCATCCTAGACATGATCAGAAACGCTTGAATATTTTTTCAGAAAACTTAGTGCTTTTTTCACTCTGTCAAATGGTTGAAGAGAAATGGTATAAGGCACAGTGACAAAATTCTAAGTAGCCAGGGAGTTACTAATCCTCTTTTAAGAGCACTGAACAATATGGGATATGAAAAATAGCATATTTATGCACATCCAGCTCTGCCTTTCTAGATAGAAATGTGAAGTGAGGATTTCTTAAATGGGATGGGAGAAGGTGATGAAAAGCAGCATGAAATCTATCCACCATGTGACCACAAAACACATTATAGAGCTAAAATAGAAAGGCTTAAACACTAAATATTTCCCCAAACCTAGAAATCTTTGTAGCTGGAAAAAAAGTGACTGAGGCATATTAAAATTAACTTTACTTTCTTTGATGCATCATCTGTATTATCTATCTCTAAGCACTCAGTGTTTTGAATGAGAAGTCCTCTCTAACCTCACAGGATTCTGTTTCTCCTCATCAATCTGCTAATAGTTGTTGTTTTCTTCCCCCTGGAATTTTCCACTTTAGTTTGACATTTTACCTACTTCTTAATGAACAAATCTTAGAAGAAAGAAAAAAAAAAGAAAAGGAGGATAATTTCTCTTGTCCTATTTGAAAAAGCAGAGCTAAGTTTAGCTTAGGGCTAAATTTAGCTAGATCTATGAACTATTATTCTCAAGAATGATTCATGCTCATGAGGCCATTTTCCTGACCTATGAGCACTTCTTATCTTCCTATCTAATGCAATGCGGCAGGGTGCAGCAGGAGCCAGCAGCATCCATGGGGGCCATGGAGGCTCTCCAGGGTAGGCAGACCAGGGCTGGTCCCACTGCCCCAGCCAGAAGCAAGGCAGGTTTTGGAGGGCAGCCCCAGCCCCAAGCACTGGGATGGGGACAGAACAAGGCTGGGATGCCAACTGAAAGGTGGAGATCAGGATAAGGCTTGGTGAGGGGAGCCAGGGTCAGACACAGCACTGAAATGGTCCAGCAGGGCCACAGGTATGGGAGTGGGATGAGACCAGGCCCAGGGGTCAGGATGAGAGCCAGGCTCCTGAGCAAAACAGCAGGGAGCACCCATTGAGCTGTTGTGGAGTACTTCATCTAGGGCAGCCACTGGCTTATGTCCAAGCTGGCCCCAAGTCCCAGCATCCAAATCCCCATGAGTCAACCTGTACACAGGCTTCTGAAAGTGTCATCACAGACATTTTCATGCCCCATATATTGCTAATGCAGTCTGCCCTTACAAATTGCTTCAAATCTGTGGCAGCTTTCAGAACACTAAAAGGGAGGAGTTATGTTTTTATGTTATTCCAACAATATGCCACTTACATGGGGCAATATGTGTACCTAAACACATATTTTCAAGTTTCAACCATGTTTGAGAAAAAAACCCATAAAAATTAGGTTTCTCGTCTCTTTCAACTCTTCATAAAGTCAAAATTCAGAACATTCAAACTGCCAATATAAACTTAGATATCGCTATGTTTAGTGCAAATATTTTATAAGCTTTATTAACCACTAAATAATGTCTGTTGGATTTCTGGTTTTGTGTTATCAGTACAAGTGCTAATAATAGACTTCTACTAATATAAGGAAAAATAGCAGATGGTTCTGGTTAAGTAGCATAAATGGATGAAGGTTTTTTGTGCAATCAGTCCTTCCTCTCTCTTTGATTTTATGTTCTACAATTTTAAGACACTGAGATGCTGTACTTAAAGCTTTCCCTAGACACTTTCATTACTTCCCACTTGACTTGAATATTTCCTACAGGGGGAAAGAAAAAGAAATTTTAAACATCATGTTTTCTAGGAATTCTAATCATGGATATGCAAAAAATTTCAATAAATAATAACTGTACAGACTAATGGTTGGTTCAGTCCAGTCGTTAGGAACATATATGATCTTCTGACATAAGAAAACACATTGCTGATATAATTTTCTTAAATACCTCAGACTGAAACAGCTGAAAAATTTCAATTTCTTTTGAGTTTTTTAGTGTAAAACACACAGTTGATTTGTTTTGGTTTATTTGTTTTATTTTAAAAACATAATTGAAGGAAACTCATTTCTTCTCTAAACTTCAAAAAACCAACCAACCAAACGAACAAAAAAAGTTAAACATTGTTTTATGTCTTTAATATTTACTTTTAATTACAAACCCAGGCCAAACCCAAAACTGTAATAATTTTAAATCATATTTTACATGTGAAAAGCTAACTCAGGTTCTGAACCTGATGTTATTATTGAAGTTCTTGATCCTGTGTTGAAAACCTGAATCTGGAGAAGCCAGCTACTTTTATATAAAGCTGCTGGTAGCAAAGTGGTGTCTGAAATAGATGTCATACTAGCAGTCAATGAGACAAAATTGAATACAGTACTTCATATGATGTTTCTATAATCCACCATGATACAAAGTGCTTTTGCATACTGTATCAATCAATAAGAGTATACTGATGTTAGCATTTTGTACATTTAACAAATCATCCTGCATTCTACTTCAGAGCTGATGCACCTAAACTTATTCATTTTGATGTTTGATTTACATATACCAAAGTCTTTTGGAATAAGCTTTAACTTTCTTGTGAAGGGAACAGACATACCGCTAAGAACTAGAGAAAAACTGTGTAGAAAAATTAGGATATGTCTATTAATTTACATGTTTGTGCTTCAAATGTTCTAAATATGTGTACTTGGGTCCGCATACATTGGACTACAAATGTTCAACAAGTGTAAGCCTTTTATGTTTTCAAACCACAAAGACTTTTAACAACTGACATGCAGTAAGGTAAACAATAACTGCATATCCTATACATGATATATGTGACAGATCTTGTAATGATCAGTTTTCTAATATTTTAGCATGTGTGTAATGAAAGATTATGTTAAGAGTTCTATGATAAACCTTTCTTGTAGTATTTTTTGGCAGGGGAAGGAAACAGGAGAGAAGAAGAAAAATCTTGAAAAGATGGTAAACCAAATATGTAGAGTTAAAATATAGGGCAAAATTTTACTACCTGTACCCACATAAGAAGTTTTTCAAAGTGTTACAATTTTTACACTAAGAGTTTTTAATGAGGATGCTCTTTGAGACAACAACATAATAATAGTAACTAGTAGGAATAATAATTTTTTTACTTGATGTACATATGTTAGTGTAGGTATGTTTGCATATTACAAAAATATATTTTCTTCATGTTTTTAGGTGTCATTGTTTTATGCTTTGGTTTTGAGCACCAGCAAGCACATTTTCTAGAAGCTTGTTGCATTATCAGAGTGGGGTTTTTATTATTATTTTGTGAGGTGTATTATTATTTCATAGTGATTTCCAAAAATGCTTAAAAACTTAAAATACTTAATCCCTGCCTTGTGTTGTAGCTCTCAAGTTTCTTTCTGCTCCCTTGCATTGAAAACCTCTCACACATGCTGAACTGGTAGTCTTACAAACTGCAAATCCATTCAGTCATCTGTGTGTCTCTGATGAGTAGGGATGATCTGGAGGTAGTCGCAAACGTCAG
Source organism: Agapornis roseicollis (assembly GCA_002631895.1). Taxonomy (NCBI): domain Eukaryota; kingdom Metazoa; phylum Chordata; class Aves; order Psittaciformes; family Psittacidae; genus Agapornis; species Agapornis roseicollis. Next base: position 43,099 of record NDXB01003211.1, read on the forward strand.
TAAAATTTGCAAATCCTTGATAGCGCTGCCAAGATTGTCAACATGGAAGCTAATTACTGCCACTAAAAGAAATGGTGGTGCAGATAAAGTTGCCTTGTGGTTCAGAATGCAACAAATAGTTCATACCAACAAAAAAAACATGACTGGTAAGTATCTATCAGCATCAAAACACTAAGGCAAAAGTAATGAGCTATCATCTTGCCTATCTCCATCTTCTCAGATTTTAATGTGTTGGTTTTTATTTTTCTTTTCTTTTTCAGCTTTACATTTATGTTTGCTTTAGTTTCTTATCTTTAGCAAGAGATTATCTTAGAAGTTCTCTGTGTAATTTGTCACATAGGTACTTATCATTATATACACCTATTATTGTATACCTCTCATGCAAGGTTCAGCTCTATGTTGAAGATGTACTGCCACTCTGAGCTTTTTTTTTACGGGAATCTGAGCTCTTAAGCACTTTGAGAACAAAGAAATCCATATAGACAATATTAAATTACCTTAAGCTATATTTAATGCTTTCCTACAGTTTTTGTAGCATCTGTGTCTGAGGTACACCTGGATTCTTATACTTTAATGAAGAGCTGTCCATTGAGCAACAAACTGAAATCACAATCTCAGCTATCCAGGGGACAATTAGCAGTCAGAAGTAGATTATTGGATAAACATGCATGGCTTCTGTGATTGATAGTGCTGCTGATTTGCATGATCATTATCTAGTCACCTTCCTTCTTTCTTATCTCTCTCTTCTATCTTTAGTCTATAATGTCTGTAAAAAGTTCAGGCTAAGCTAATGTTTTGCTTCATATATAATGTAAGGTTGTTGACGCGGGAGTCACGGACAGCACTGAGACGATCAATGTGATCAAGTGAATGCCATTTTATTAGACAAAGTGTCAGTGTTATATAGAGATTCTTAGCACAGCTACAGTGATTTGGCAATTGTTGATTGGGCACCTTAACCCATAAAAATGCTAGGATTGGATAACACTGTCCTGGGAACTCGAGCCCCAGAACTTCTCAGCTCCCCCTCTCCTCCGCCTACCTCTGAGTTCTTACAGCTGGTGTTTCTTTTACTCCCTAATCCATGGCCTTCAATTTATCTCAACTCTGTTTCTGTTCTCAGGCAGGCCGCCTTACACCAAGGTCTCTGGATTGCTCACAAAATGTCTGTTGTCAGACAGCCTGTCCACATAAGGTGGTAGGAATTAGGTAGTTTTGGGAATTTAGTGGGGGGGGGGGGGGGGGGGGGGGGTGGGGGGGCT